>JAKXYG010001506.1:0-158020 GCA_025895645.1 Cardicola forsteri | reverse complement strand
GTAGTAAATTCCGGCTGCAATGGGTTTTTGTTTACAACAGCATTTGTAATTTGCATGTACGTGTAAGCATTTATAACTGTTTTCTCTCGTCATTTAACTGCCTGAACAAAATGATTTTTCGCCACTTCATTGTGAAAACCATATTTAATGGTAAACAAATTAATCTGAAGAATAGCTTTCGATATCATATAAATCTGAAGTGTTTAAATCATCT
Source organism: Cardicola forsteri (assembly GCA_025895645.1). NCBI lineage: Eukaryota > Metazoa > Platyhelminthes > Trematoda > Strigeidida > Aporocotylidae > Cardicola > Cardicola forsteri. Next base: position 157,806 of record JAKXYG010001506.1, on the reverse strand, counting down.
AATTCATTGTTTTGATCCAAGTCACCATCCGAAAAAGTTGTAAATAAAAATGGATCAATGCATTCAATCTCACGTAGATCATGTAAGTCATATTTGTCATCATTACTAAGCGATTCTTGTCTTAAAAATATAGAGACCGGAAATGCATCTAACAAAATTTTCTAAAAATATCTTACAAATAATAATTACTTCAAAACCTCTTGGTAACTTGCATTGTGCCAAAGTATGTGCCATATACATCGACTGTATGGTCATAAACTGCAACGTAGTTGGAAAGGATTTTGCACAAATTAAACGAAATCCACTGCGTGAAGCAGTCGAACTGATAAGAGGGTAAAATGTAGAACCATGTGGTATGTTGCTTTACAGGATGAAAACGAAAAATATACAAATGTAAATTTTAATATGCAATTGTAAAATTGATTACCTTTTCATTTATATATTTGTATATTCTGTATAAAAATAATAACATACTCAAAATAAGCTGATTTTTTCAACGTTCCATCAATGGTGAAATACAACCGTCCGTGCCATAAATCCAACAAACAACCTATAATACTTCCTCGTGCAAATGTGCATCCTTCTAAATAAACGCATTGACCATCGTGTTTTAAACGACCTTTATAACTAAGACCCCAAGTCTTAGAATCCATTCCAAGTGGTGAACAAAACACATTTGTATACAACTCAAAGTCAACATCTGTTCGACCTAAACCAACCATCTTAAAAATACAAAAAAACATGGGAATTAATTGTAAACGGAATCATATTACAAACATCTATATAACTTAAATTACAGCAAATAATGTATCTATATCTATTACACATATGACAATAATGGAAAAAAAATTGGTTATAAAGTCATATCCCCGTTATTTACGCATTTGTAAAAGGTTTGTAAAATATTCACACTTAATCATAAACTGAAAAAAGCAAAATAAAAATGTATAACATACTATATCAGTTCCATAAATATGAGATAGTGCTTTAACCTCCCAATAATATATACCAGAAAAAAGCGGTTTGTTACCAAAAACCACGCATGTTCCCGAGCTAGTTCTAGGATGAAAGGTAATAGTTGTATTATCTTCTGATAATTTATATGACGCATTTGAATTATCTGACTGCGACCAACACCATTCGAATGCTAAGAAATTTAACAAAAATAAAATCTACTTGTTTAAAATGCATGAAAAATACACTCTCATTTCTAATTAAAAACTGTACTAACCTTGAAAAAATGAACACAATACAAAAAATTAGTTTTTCATATTTAAAAAGTTATGAATACATTAAAAACTTATTTAGAAAATAAAGTTATTTCAAAATCCCAAATTAAAACTTTCAATAAATCTGATTAAAACCGGGAACATATAAACAATTGGAAGCAGGTATCATTATCATAAACAATAGAAATTTAAAAAATAAACTTATTTTTTTACAATGTTAATCTAGAATGTAATCTTTTAATAAATTTCAATCAACGTAAAAGTACAGGACATTAAAACAATCAAAATCATATACTTTATCAATAATAATATTATTTTTTATAAAAATTTGAAGTATTAACAAAATTATTTTAACACTATAGATTATATCATTTTTGTCAAAACAACCCTTAATCAATTAAAATAATTTAAAACTTAAACATACAACATAATTAATTATTCGTTACAACAAAAACAAAATACATTGTTTATTAAAATACTGACTGTTTATATAAGAAACTAACATCGGGGGAAATCCTCATGACATCGACATTTTAATATCCAATGCAAATGATCTAGATCATCAGCCTCTGTAGGTGCACAATAAGAGCAATATAGTCTACTATAAGTTATCATTGATTTTTAAACAATATAAGCACTAACATTTGTATGGCATTAATAACAATCGATACCCCACAGTGAAAATCGTCGCACGAGTAACATTATTTGAAATTGTTACCCGCAATATTAACTAATTTTAATTTTTACAAACAACTAAAAAGTATTAATAATTATAAAATATTTAAATTTTACATTAATTTTTTTTTGTTATATTATTAATACGTTTTGGTTGTTTATAAAAACAATTTGAATCTGTACTGTATTCAAGTTAGTTTCCCTATCCTTAAACGTGATATTCTTCGTCTTGATCAAGTTCAAAAAAAAGCCTCTAAAATACCTAAGATCCTTTATAACGTTAACCATATTAATTGTCTAAACATATTAAAGTTTTTCCCGCTATCCGATAGACGACTCCGAGGCGACCTTATTTTAGTTTATCAACTTGTTCACTCTGACCGTAGTGCTTTGTTTTTCGTTCCCTCAAATCAGGTAATCAGGTAAATCACGAGTTATGTAGGAGAAAATTCCTTTTGGTACCCGGTTCAAAATATCAAATGTCGACAAAATAAATCTCGAAAGTTATGTATATAAATATAATAAAGCTACATAAATAAACAGGAATATAAAATTAAATATATTCATAAAGAAAATAATTGCCATACGCCTATTTAAAGGTGTTAATAGACGGGGCTAAAACAACATGGCTCGGTAGAAGATTCCACGCGGATATGACCCTATACGAGAAATGGTTTAAACGTAACCGGGATCTTATTCTAGGTTTGGATAACTTAAAAGGGTGACCCCTTCGAGAATCGTTGGCAGGGACAAGAGGAAGTTCAACACCATCCGACCTTAATAATTTATAAACTAAAAAGAGATCGCCCCGGAGCCTCTTATCTTGCAATGGAAAGGATTCATTAAGAAGTTATAAGTTTAAATTTTTAAGCCTAGAGCATGTATCCATCTCCGTAGTTGTTATTTCTTTCATAGGGTTATTTCTACCTAGAATAATTTGCCATTTCATATTATTTCAGCCCCTCTCTTTATTCCTTCAAGCAGGCTTATGATAAGCATGTCCTCTTTAATTTTATTTAGCTTTTATTTATATTTCCCCGGTTTTTTCTTTTTTTCCAACCCCAGATATATTAATATTTCAGAACCGAAGATCAAAAGTAGTTTCTCCTACTTATCTCGTGAATTATCCTGCATCCTGTATCCTGTTTACGTGACGTGCTGGTAGTCAGAGCAAATTTTCGATTATACAACTTTTTTTTATATTTGTAGAAAAACTTACTCTCGTACTGCCAGTAAAACATTTTTTACATTTTTAAACTGTTCTACAATCAATATACATACCCAATTTATATTTAATCATGGTTTCTTGTCTCAATCCTGTTTGCTTTTCCTCCATTATCCCATACATATCCCATTTTTAACATCCACTATGTTAATACATTAGAATCAACAATTAAACTAAGTTTTTTTACTCAACCCGTAATACAAAATGCATTTATTATTATACCCTATTATAATAATGATAAAAACAAACAAAATTAAAGTAAAAAAAAATATTTTTAATATATTAAACGCATATGGGAACTAGAGGTTGATAAAATATTTGAAACACCACACGATTCAAAATGATTTAAAACTACAAAATAAACATCAAACAAATTTTTACTTACTGATTTTGATATCTTTTTTATTAGAAACAGATCCTTTTTATAAGTATTACATAGTTTTATTACGTCTGTAGTATATTGTCTGCATATTTGGAATAGACGTATTGCTATTTAAAATCATCAAGCAAATTGCAATACCTAGAGTAATAATTTTTCTTAATTTTGCTTTAAAAAAAAGAATGCATCAAACGCTTACACCACAAATAATTTTGTGTTATCATTAAAAGACTGAACGTACAGAAATTAATATATTTATTTACCTGAAAAGTAAATTAATATATCTACAAATAAATTTATTAAAATTACAATTGCAAGTTTAAACTGGAACTTTTAAATTCTTCCAAATAACGTAGTAACAACAAAAGCATCACACAATTGAATGCAATTTCGTTTTAAAATGCGCTGCAGTAAAAATTTCAACATTAAATATTCCTCTCCCTACCTGTCCCGACTTAAAAATATGACCTAGAATTAACTAATCAGATAATTTAGGAAACGGTATACCTAAATGCTACCGACTTACTCAACAAAAGTAGCTTGCTTTTTGTTGTTTGATCTGAATAAATCGATATTTTGCAAATTATATTAGATTTACGTGTATATAATTAATATTTTGAGATTGTATTATTTAAAAGCATAAATTTAATTTGTTTGCAATTTATTTGTTTAACTTAACAGTTAACATTTATATAATTATAAAATAATGGCTACAACAAACAAATATACTTAACGTATACCTTTGTTTAGTTTACCAACTAGTTAAAAGGACATCAATTTAAGTTTCTGAAGTACAAAGCACCTACCCGTCTCTGTGGATGTTATCATTTTTTCTATTTTTTCCAGTTTATATTTTTTCCCACCTCAGATATTTTAATATTTCAGAACCGAGGATCCAAAGGTCTTTTACTAGGTTTATCTTAAAAACAAATAAAGCTTTTAACTTACGGAAAGTTACCTCTTTACCTGCTTGTCATTATACTTATCTAGATTTAAGAAATAAGTGTTCAACTACTTCTAAACAATAAAAACTAAACTTTCGCTTAAACTTGCTCAATAAATCTGTTAATAATTACAGTATACTGTTAAAACATATTAGAAAGAGAACTCAATATGTATCTCAGATTACTCTAAAAAGCAGAGGGTAAAATTCGATTTTTGAAAAAGAACGTTGCAATAACTTAAAGATTTTTTACTTCTGTCTTTAATGCTAATACAACAAGTGATGTTATTTCAACAATATTAGAACCATTCCCCCGCTAGTAATAAGTAAAAACTCCGTGTATTTAAGCGTTTTAATGTTTACTAGTTCACGTCCAGATAGAAAGAGCGGCAGAATTACCTATACCTTTAAACTATATATTTAGTTTTTTTTAAATTCAGGTAAACTATCTCTAAAATGGAAGGTAGCCTCTTCCGGGCCCATCTTTAAATCAGAAATGCATTTTTCACAGATTTGTTATAAACCTATCAATATGTTTTCATTTGTTCGCAAGACATTAGCAAAAAACTGTGAAAGTTTACTTAAATACACACTCTCTAGAAAAAAAACCTGTTACCTAAAGTACAACATGGTTTTCTTCTTAAAAAATCTTGCTTAACAAACCTTTTTTTTGTGTAGATTTAATAACAATTATTTTCAAGCGTAATTTGGTAGGTTTGCAGGATACAATATAATATTTTTTATTGGCCTTAGTTTGAATAAATTAAAAATATTTTTTTGTTTTTAATACATCTAATAACAACTACTACTTAATTTTAAGTATTGATGTAAATGTAACTTTTTATTTATAAAATGCCACATTTTGTTTTACAGATTAGGCAATTAACCTGGGGAGAAAAACTGTTTTAAAGGAGTAAGGACTCCGGAGGAAAATAAACAGTTTAATACCATTTACAATTATTGGTACTTTATGGGAATATAAAATGTCTGCATTGTTAAAACACAATAAATCTAAATTAACGTTTTAAAAAACTGACGTAGCTCTCTAAAATTACCTACTAAAAAATCCGGAGAGAATAGCAGGTTTTGCAGCTGCACTTTAGAAGCTGGTGACAGGAAATAAACGTTAAAAAAAACGGATTGGTCATTTTTTCCTAAAAAAAGTGGAAACTTAATGAAGTTTAATAAAAATGAAAAATTATTAAAAATAAAATCAAGACAAGAGGGCGGCTTTCAGCTCTTTATCTAGTAGGAGAGTAAACGTTTTGCCAAAACGTATGCTCAATGCTGAAGTTAAGTAGGCTAGTCTTAAAGAATATAAGCAGACATTGAAAAAAATCCCAATTGATTGAATTCTCCCACTATAATACTGTACTTATATAATAGGAAAACTAAAATAAAAAATTCTTTTATAAGAACTTAATTACAAGCTTTAGGAAAGGAGGGGTTTTATAAAAAATAGAAAACTTGTTTTTCGGAAATTGTTGGAATCTCTAAATGTAGAAGCTGTACTTACTCCAATCTTGAGTATTGAGAGTCTTGTGTACTAGTAGTATCGCCGGATATACTTAACGTATTATTTAAAACTTGTTCAGAAAGCCAAGTTTTCATAATTCCAATAATGTAAAATTTATTCCAAATGACCATACTTTTAATCTCTGTACGTTTATTTTGCAGTCTTAACGTATTTGTGTAGAACACGTTTCATGCCAAGGAGTCGGTAGAAATAGTGAAGTTTGTCTTAAACAACAGCGAATTAAAACGAAAACTTGACCCTGAGGCGATTGGACTAAATTATAAAACCTTAGAAAAACTAATTATTATACTACTAAAAATAAATTGTACACTTGGGTCTTTTATATAAAGCCAGGTGTTTAAAAAAGCTAAAATATGGTGGTAGCGATATCTTAATGCTGGGCTAGGTCTCAAAAAGTTGCAGCACGTGCTGAAGGAAAAAAAACTTAACAAGTAACGGAGTGGGCAGTATGCAATAATTTACAGTGTGTTCTATTTACTTTTAACAATGGTATTGTTGCAAAAATGCCATTACACATATCAGACGCACCTTTAATGATTGTTATAGGACCTTTGATAGTCTGATGCATTAATAATTTTTTCTACGTGTTAATTTTTAAAAATTTATATATTATTTACTTTATTTTCTAACAATGAAACTTCGGTTTCTTTATTATGTCTATATCTTTTATGTAGGCAATTTGTACAGACAAAATTTTCTTCTGATTAAGCAAAAAATACACAACTGGATATTGACAGACTTGTGTAATATTTATGAAACCATAAATCAAATAATTCTAGTTTTGACCATCCTGTTGCACCCACACCGACCGCAATATTTCGATAAATAAGCAGATATGCCTGCTTTTATTTAGTAGAACAATTATGTTTATTTAAAGATTTTAACTACTTAATACAAAAAGTAGTCAGTTTGCATTATTTTTTGTGAAAGCAACAAATTAAATATTTACCTTTCAAAATATTAACAATTACATTAATAGTAAAACAATGTGCACATATACGTTAATAAAAAACTTTTTAGAATACGTTTGTGTTTGTAAATTCTGCAGGTAGAAAAATAATGCGTTTATTTGTTCTTGAAATATAGGTATATACCGTAAAGAAACTTACCTTAAATATTTTCATATGATTTACAATTTTTTTAATAAATCACTAGCTATAAAACTATAAATTATGCACCTAAATTGTACAAAAATATGCATTTTTATTCTAATTGCAAGCAAAAATTTTACTATCAAAAAATTGTTAGTTTGATTGTGTAATTATAATTGTAATTTCGGTAATAACCAAAACGTATTTTTACGTAAAAGTATACAACAATTAGTTTTTAACACTAAAAAGGATAACAAAAATATAAAAATTCACTTGTATTAAAGTCGATAACCATAACTGTACAAAAAATGTGTACATAAAAAATAGCATTGTTTAATGTAAAATGTTTGACCTTTAAATTTTATTTTTTATAGAATTCCGATTAGTTTAATAGAACAAAATTTGTTTAAAAATGTGTTAATTATAGAAAATTAAATTATTATCATAAATTAAGTAAAATTACATTGATTACAAAAAATGTAGCAATCGGTTTTAAAAATACTAAATGTGACGATTAAGGTCTACCGATAGTCTGAGAAAATTAAGTGTATTATGTTAATCTTTTAAATATTAAACAAATTATTTTTTATAAGACAAAATAGTTCAAATTGTTTGTACTAAATGAAATTTAAAAATAATTTGTTTAGATAAATAAAAATAAAAAGTAATAATTATTATATAAAAAATTAACTTTTTCTATTTAAATGAATGTTCAAAACCGTTAATTTTATCAGTTTAACGAAAAACACAGTACAAAGTTTAAACATGTTTTTTAATAAGTGTTTACAAAAGGTAATAAAAATATATAATTAGAAAACCCATAAATTATATAAAATGCATAGTAAATAATTTTAATTAATAAATTTTCAATTAAAATTGAATAGGCTGTTAAACGTGAAAATGGTTTATACATTAAAATTATAAAACTACACACAAAATACATTATTTTTTTAATACTGCTAAAAAAATTAAAACAATTAAAATTAAAACACGCAATAAATAGGAATAATTTAATTAAAATATATTAAACAACATAGAAAGCAGTTTAAAATTTTAATATTACAAATTATATTCTTTACATGTGGTAGCAGAAGTATGTGTAAAACTTATCGACAAATAATCAACTTTTAAAAATTAAATAACATATATTTTCATTTTGTTAAATATTTAAATATTTTTTATTATAAATAGCTCAAAACGTTATTAACTTTAATTGTTGATAACCCATGTGATTTTAGTATAATTACTGTTTTGAAAAAAATGAACTCTCTTAAGTTGAAACAAAAAATTAAGGTTTATTAATAAGTCCCCGTCCAACATACATATATGAACGAAGCCTTGTCAAAATTAACAGAATAAAATTGATTAATTTTCCTTACATTGCTTAAGCATATTATTCACAAAATATTTTTACTAAAATAAAATTACTTTAGCAGTAGTAGTAATTTAAACGATAAAAATTATATTTTACAAATAGAATTACCGAATTTTCGCTTAAACAAAAACCCCGAGGTTTAATATTATGACAAGATAAAATACTATTATATTATTTGATTAAAAAAATTATATTATTAAATTACATATATAAACATCAATCTTACAAATTTAGTAATTCAAAGAATAACCTTGTTTTTTATTAATGTAATTTTATGAAATTTAATTATTTAATAGATGAACAATTTTTCTTTAAACGTGCTTTGATTTTCCATCCGAATTACCTCTTTTGCAAGATAACTAAAAGCGTTTTCAATTAGATTGTGGTCCGGGCTATATAAATTCAATTAAATAAAGCCTAGTTTTTTATAATCTAAAAAATGTTCGTGTGTAAACAATAAAAAATGCGTTAAAATTTTTAAATGTACTAGAATATTATCTTGATCCATTGCTAAATATCTTAAAGCATTTTGTTGTAGTTCAGTCTTGAAGAATGTTTCGAAAATGGTTGCATATTCTGAGTTATTCAAATGGTTACTTGTTTGAATCCATTTTGGTAACTTCTCGTACTTAATTACATAATATCCATAAGGACATGATGGATGCCCAACGTTTTAACAATACAATTTTAGTCTTGAGGTAAATTGGGACCACGGATAACCGTGGACTGGATTATCTATGGTTCGTACTTTAAAGTAAACTCGCTAATAAAAACAATTAATCTCAAAAAGCAAACCAGACAGTTATTATACCTTTTTACAAAATCCACATGTTTTTTTTCATGTTCTGCTGTTTTCTTCAACTACAGATTGACTGATTTCATTCTTTTGCTGTTAACCGAATGTGAAAACGTAGGTTATTTTTCTTTTTGTATTTGTTTAATAAATTTTATCTTGTTTTTTTCTAATTTATAAACTATAAATTATTTTATTAACTTGTCGATGGTGCAGGTTTAATTCCCGCCCCTTTTGGACGTCTATATTCTTTAAAATCTCTGTATACAGGACCAGTACATCAATCTGCAATTTGTTCAATAGTTAAACCAAAATTATGACATTTTTTATTTGTTTGTAAATTTTAGCAGTTAAGAAAAACCTTCCACTATTTAAACTTATTGTAATCACGTGCTTTAAATGTTCAAACTTGTGTTCAAGTTTAAGAATTTAAATTAAAAGTCTTAAAAAATGGAGGGCAGAAGATCAAGTTTCTAAAAATGTTCTTTATTTTTACAATATAAGTAATATTAAAATTTATGTAAATACAAAATTTTAAAACTAATTAATTTACTACAAATTAAATGTATTCAGTATACAGTAGGATATGTAAACACTAGTAAAATTATGTACGGAAATGATCATTTTGTTTAAAATTATTGTTGCGCAATCGTTTTATGCTATTAACTTAATAAGTATATACATTTTACGTGTAACTATTATCATTTACTTATTTAGATGCTGTTTATCCAAAATTTCAAAATATTCTAACATTTTTAATTATAAAATTTGTAAGATCTATTAAATTCAATGATTTTTAGTCTAGAATATTTTAGTATAATTACCTTTTTGAAAAAAATTATTTCAAGTTAAAACAAAAAAAAGAAAAATTAGAGTTTATTGACAGGGACCAATTCAGATCCTATATATATATATATATATATATATATATATTACACACAGGCAATGGATAAAAATAATTTTTAAAATAGAGAGTTTAAAATTTATAATTAATTTTAAGTATTTTTAAAATTCAATCAAAAAAATATATTAAAATATAATAAGTTTTAAATACGTTTATTAATAAGGATAAACGGGAAAGTTGTATTATTATTTTCAATAATATTGTTTAATATTTATAATGAATCACAAATGCTATATGTATATAATATTTGCACGTAAACTTTTTAAATTTTAAAACAATTTTGAAAAAGTTTTAAATAATATTTAATGCTATAAAGTGTATAGAATTTAGACAATAAATGATTAAAATAAATATAATTGACGTATATGTTCCAACTAAAAGTTTTCAAGAGTTTTATTTTACAGATTGTAAACGATTTAAAAACTGGATATTACTTTGGAGTGTTTACATACAACTAAACTAAAAAGTTATCAATTTGTAATATTTTGCAATTTATAAATTTGTTTCTATAAAAATTTTGCTTGATAGTAAAATGTTTAATATATATATATATATATAATATACATACAATTATGTTATATATAAGATATAATAATAGATAATAATAATATTTTTAAAGCATTCTTAAATAAGATTAAAAGTAAAAATAATACAAAAAGAATAATGTTTACTATTATTTATGGTTATTGGCTTAGTTTCTAAAATAAACAACATTTTACACTGTTTTGAAATAAAAATTTGTATTTAAATAAAATAATTTACAAAAAATATCGCATTCTAAAATCATTTTTTATAATGACATTTTCACTAGTTCCTTTTTTAGCTTAATCTATATTAAAAACAATGAAACTATATATATATATATATATATAATTTAATAAATAAACAAATAAAACAAGTATTTACTTGTTAAAATACATTAAAATCTTAAAACTATTTTATTCTTTTTGAACGTTTTATTATAATAAACAAGTTAAAAATGTTATATAATTGTTTTCGTATTGTATTATTGACAGTATTATGCTTTTGTTAACGACTGTGTTATTATGTGTAGCATACAAGTTATAATAAGCTGTTATATATATATATATATATATATATATATATATATATATACATTAAACAATTTTGTATTTTAAAAATATTTATATACTTAAATAATAATTATTAAAATAAATTAAATTAAAAATATTTTTAGCAGAAGATATATAGAAGAATCATACAAATGTCTATACATGGTGCTGATGTAGAACTCTAACCAATACCGACCCAGTTTTTAATCTAGCACTTTGGAATCATGTGCAATCTTAGCAGAAATATTCATATTGTGTTTCAAAAATTTTAAAATAACAAACCCGTTAATTATGAGAAAACAGTACTACACGATGTAAATAATATTTTTTAATACGAGTTAAAAATATGTAACAAAATTAAATTATTTTACGTTTTTTTATTAATGTGTGTATGTGCTAATAATATTATTATACAAACAACCCATATTTAGTTTCAGTATCATTTATCGTTTGTTGAATCCTTTAATTTTAACTAACTTCTTCCTTATCTTGTTTGATAAAATGATAGCTAGACCATTTCCTCCTGAGTCTCCACTCTACAACAGTTTATGTCCTACAGCCAGATCTTTTGCTTTCTTACACTTCCATCTTGTCTGTTGGAAGCATAGTATGTTCAGTTTTATTTTATATATTAGTTTGGCTATTTTTCTTCCTTTACCTGTAAACAATCCATTGTTTGAAAGGCCTACTCTTAACTTCTCTTCTATGCATATCCATTGGACTAACTTTTTTAGTCTAGCTACCAGGTAGCCCTTGTTAATTTATCATATGACTCAGGCATTAATCATGGGCATCGCTTACGGAGGACGCCCTCTTGTTTATTAAATCAATATCAAACATTATGACCATTATGGTGTCTTGGACTAGATTTTACTTCCGAATGCCCTCTCTAACGCAAAACTTCCCCCTTTATCCAGGCTTGAAACTGGTTAAATCGGTTTATTTCTAATCCTCTTTAGGCGGAGTTATTCCAGTAAAATCAAATGCTATAAATTATTACTACTAATAAGCAAAACAGGGATTCCTATTCTCTTTGGTATAAGTCCTGGCATACTATTTAATAACTATAGACTATTGTAATAGTCTATACAACGTGTTTTTATTAATAATAAAGATGTTAAAAATATATGCATTTTATAGATTGTTGTAATCGCCAAATTTACCAAATAATAAATATAACTGGTTTGAGCCCATTTTTATTTTCTTTTTTCTTAAGCCGCTTCGCTCTGAAAGCGAATACGGTAACATCTTAAGTTAATTAGGAGCTATATATATATATATATATTTTACACATATATAATGTTACATATTATTTTTATTAAAAAATCTTAAACTTTGAAAAACGTAAATTTAAGTTTCTGTAAGATTTTAAATTTGTTGATAATTTACAGAAAAAATAGAAATAAGTTTAGTGTTTACAGTTGACATTAACCATTATTTCAATATTATTCAGTTACTTTGATAATTATTACATCTATTTCATAAAATATATTTTTCAAATATACTAACATTAACAATTAAAACAAAAATTTAAAAATTAAACAGGTTTAATTTATTATTATTACTATTGCTATTGCTATTATTATTATTATTATTATTATTATTATTATTATTATTATTATTATTATTATTATTATTATTATTATTATTATTACAAAAAACCCTTTTGCTTTAAAAAATAAGCTTGGGGCAATAAAATACCAGTTACAGCGAAAAACAACAACATAGTCCCATAATTCCAAATAAACATGGGGCAACAAAATTATACCATGTATTCGAATATTTTGCAAATTATTTTTTTAATATCACAAGACAGTGATTTCTATTAAATCTTGCCGAATGGTTTCCAGACAAGCTTCCTGTAGTCTACCAACCGCTTTTTACTATCTTTAATTAGCTATTCCAAAACTTTTTACTGGTATTTCGGGAAGTAAACGTATAAGTTGATTAAAGAATTTTCTTTGTCTAATTGTAATAATATCATGTAGTAAAGAAGAGTCTGTTCTTCTTGTAATTTCATTATTTAAAGTGTGATCGGTGACAAAATACATCCTCAACGTACTCCTTGACAAGTTTGAACATAGCAATGTAACCAGTTTTTGTTTGAACACAAAAACTTGAATTTTAATATAACAAACGCCTAATATTTACATATTTCAACGGTATTCCGTAAAATTTAACGATTTTCCGTAAATATTCTCGATAAACACAGTCAAAAGCTTTCAGAAAATTAATAAAATTGATTGTAAGTAACTGCTGAAATTGTTTATTAATAATACGGAGAGTGAGTATTTGCTCAATACAACTTTTTTTTCTAAAAACCTGCTTGTTTATTCAAAGATGTTTATCCACCACACTATTTAAACGGTTTAAAATTATTTTGCAAAACAAACAATAGGGTTATTCCGCTCCAATTGTTGCAATCGTTGAAATTTTATCTTGTTGGGAGGAGTAACAATCACTCCTTGTCGACAATCATTTGGAACTTGTTCATTAGGCCATATAAAATTAAACAAGTGAGCAGCTCGCATGATACAACGTCACCTTCATGTTTGATCATTTCTAAAGTTATCTCATAAAGTCCTCCCGCTTTATTGTTTTTTAACTTATAGATTGCATAGATTATCTCAGTTACAGAAATGTCATTAATACATAGTTCCGAATTTTGAATTACATTCATAGCTTCATCGTTATTAAAATCCATAAAGGTATTTGGCGTGGGCTGATTAAGTACATCTTTAAAATGCTCTACCTATCTAGATGATTGCTTATCATCTGTTAAAAATAAACAACAATCTTTTCCTTTGATTGAAATACTGGTGTTCTCTCTAACCCCCCAACAGTTGTTTCACAATTCTATATTGAATTTTGGAATCATTTTTTGTTGCTGATGTATCTGCTTCTTTGCATTTGTTTTCTAACCAAGCACTGTTATTTTTGCAACAGCATTTTTAACCTGTTTATCTAATGTTTTGTACTTGTCATCAAATATTTTCCAAATAACAGAATTGTTAAATTGTTTTTTTTTCATTTTGTTTTCTTTTTGAGATCAATTGGATTCCAAAAAGGATCCATTGTTTCTTTGTAGACCTACATTGTCTACCCAACAGATTTGTTGCCCAGTCTGTAATTAAAAAAAAATAATTTCCATTGTTTATTAAACCTTTTTACTCGTTTCACATTTTAAAATGTATTTTTTAGCAAATTTAGTTTGAGACATTTGGCTGCTTCAATTTCTCACACAAAAAAGGGAAGTAATTTTTTGTGGTTTTTATTGTCTTTAAGTTTAAACGAAATTTTCCAACAACAAGATTGTCATTCGAACCAACATCTGCACTGCGATATGCGCGTATTTCTTGCAATGAATACCGCCATTTTGTACTAATAAAAATGTTTTTTTGTCTGGAGAAACCCACGTTGCCTTTGCATATTTTTGTAAACAAAAAATATATTCTTAGCACTCATTCTTTATTGACAGCTTAGTGTCAACAACCCATAACCACTATCATTTATGCTATGAGAAAAACTCTGTGATCCAGCATTTGAATAGTACCTATATCTGTCTTTGTTTAATTTTGCATTGAAATCGCCAGTCAATATTTTAATGTCTCTTTTTGGAACATCATCCAACAGTTTGTTACTTTAAAAAAATTAATGTATTATCAAATTTAAAATAAAAAATGTTTGTTTAGCATTAAAATGGCTTTCGTTCATTAATATTTATTCAAATGTATAACTTTAAGTATTATTTACATAATTCTGTAGCACGATATTTTATGATAAACATCTTTCAAAATTAAAACGTGCAAATATTGTAGAATTAAAAATTAATGTGGAAAAATAAAATTGAAACTAGTTGTAAAACATAGATAAATGTTTTTTTACAAAATATTTTATTAGAAAACCTAAACTTAATATTAATAAATATTAATAACGATTAAAAAATTCTTAATGTATTCATTTTTAATAAGAATATTAAGTGTTCTAAAATAAATGCAAATAAGTTAAAGTTTACTGTTGTCCAATTATTGTTTTTCGTAAATAATAAATAGTTTCCATGTAGTTTTCCGTTACAAAAACAATGTTTTTATAAGCTGAAAACAGTTATATTTCTTACGGCTAAATAAAATATATGTTATTAATTTAAATATAACGTGTCTATTATGATTATTTAAAATGATAACAGAATATTGTGCATTTCATTAATTTATTAAAAACACTAAAAAATTTTAAAAAACTTAATAAAGTATTAATCGTTTTGTTTATTTTTTACAGTTATATTTATGTAGAAACAAATTTTACTTTGTTGTTGTAATGAAATTATACATACTATTATAAAATATTAATTTATTTTAATAATTTATTAAAGTATTATTTTTGAATTTATAATTAAGTTATTACATTTTTGTATTTTCTTGTATAGGCAATTGACAAAAATGCCTTATGGTATAATTATTTATATAAAATATAATGTATTTTGAAAACATTATTAGCAGTAATATATAATCGTTGGTTTGAAAACATTTATTATTTAACATTGGTAAACAAAGCAAATAACTTGTAAAAAATCAAAAATTTTAAATTTATTGTATAATTGACAGAAAACTGAAAAATTGTTAACATCACATTGGCATATACTTACATAAAATATATTGTTTTGTTAAAAACGTATACTGAACTAAATGTATAAGCATAATTTTTAATTAGATATAAACTTACAAAGCATTTTTAAGTACTACACTGCATTTATAATAATAGTAATATTGTATTACATGTATTAGGTTGTTATAAAAATAATGGCCGATTTCAGACACGTACTTTTATCCTTGAAAAACAAACAATAGAAATGGTAAAATTAATCAAAATACGAGCCTTTTTTACAAGGAAGCATGCATGTCGGCAAGGTGATTGCAATAAATCTCTGCAGTAATGCTCTGATTTGTTTCCAAGAAACTGTAGTAGATAACACCGGTTGCAGACCACCAAACTGTCACCATAATCTTTTGCTGATGCAACTTTGGCTTGGGGAACTGTCTGGAGGACTCATCACAATCAAGCCATTGACCAGATCGTTTACGATTATCATAAAGGATCCACTTTTCGTCACAAGTAACAATTCGGTCAAGAAAGGGATCATTGGTGTTACGCACACAAAGCATTGAGCAGACTTCAAATCTCCTAAGTTTTTGATTTTTATTGAGTTCACGAGGGACCCATTTATCGAGTTTTTTCACCTTTCCAATGTAAATGGCGTGAAACTGTTGCAATACTGACGCCAAGTGTCTGAGACATTTCTCTGACAGTTTGACGGAATGTTTGGAACCACCTTCGTACTGTCCGATTACTTGTCGACCCCTCTCCCCCATGCTCTGTTGATATTGACACAAGTGACGGAGGCATTGTGCCCAAGTTTAAACTCATGCAACATAAGAAGGCGAAGGTCACGTTTTGGCATATAATGACATAAGAAAGCGTAAACTGCAGTAAACATAATTAAAACTAATTAAAAATTTGTAACTGAACTAAATGTTACATGAAATCAATTGTAAATGTAAATAAAACAATTTTTTGTTTTATGATTTTTATAATAAAAACTTTACAAATTAAATTTTAAAATATTATATATCGGGGTATCGAAAAATTTCAATAAAAATAATCAAAGTCATTAAAAAGAAAGATGTTTTTATAATTTTTGGGATTGTCAAAATTAAACAGAATAGAAAATAATGTTATTGGGAAAACCCCAAAAACCAATAAACTTTAATGAATGTTTTAGAAAAACGTTTTTACAAAGTACGACTACAATTAGTAAAAAAAACTATGTAACGAAGTAATTTTAACAATAGAATTAAAAGGAATTATACAGGGTTGACCAAAAGACAAATTATTAGATTGTGTAGAGGTAGATATAAAGGAAAAGTGACTGACACAGAATGACGCTTTTAGCAATAACAAATAAAAAAACTAACTAGAAACAGTGACTTCAAATAAAAAAGCAAAAGCTGTAAACAAGAAAAAATATTTTTCTAACATTTATAAATTATTACAGGGTTGTTATGTAACACATGTACAAATATCTGCAATTTGCTGTTTTGTTTATATTATGGTTTACAAATGATACAATAAATTAAACTTTGGTTTGTATATTTTATTTGTAATGTATTTATTTTTACTTTGAATGTATATCTAGTGAGATATTAAAGCTAAATGTAATAATAGTAGTAATAGTAGTAATAATAACAATAATAATATAAATAATTAGTATATTATAACGTAGAGTATTCCGGTTTTTCATAGTTAAAAAATTATTATTTTATTTTGTAAACTATTATATTTTTGGTTTACATTTGGTAATTGAAACAATTTTATTATTTCACATATAAACAATATGTATGCATTATATTAAGTACTATTATATGATTATAAACATATAAAAATATTTTTGCTGTTACTAAAGTTACCAAAATTACATTTTTTCGTAACCGTATAATTTAAAATAGATTATTAGTTTAATAGCACAATGTAAAATACAAAATTCTATATAAAATACAATATAATTATTTCAGTATATATTATCAGTTATTAAAATTTTGCAATAGATACTAATTCGCTTATTAATTAAAGGAGTAATTAAAGGAGTAAGTAAGATGAAGAATGATAAAGCTCCAGGACCGGACGGAATACCTATCGAAGCAAAATTTGGAAAATATGAAATTGACAGATTAACTAAACTGTTAAATTTAATATGAAACAAAGAGAAAATGCCTGATGAGTGGAGAAAAAGTGTTATCACTCCAATTTACAAAGAGAGGGGAGATGTTTAAGACTGGTATAAAGCTTATGTCACATACTTTAAAAATTTGAGAAAAAATTATTGATGAAAAAATTCACAAAAAAACAGACATTGAAGAAGAACAATTTGAATTTATGCCTGGACGTAGTACAAGTGATGCAGTCTTTTCTCTAGGAACAACAATGGAAAGATACAAAGAGAAATAGAAGGGACTCCATATAGTGCTTATCAATTTAGAAAAAGCATGCAATCTGATTTCGAAACAGGAAGTGTAGAGAAGCATGAGAGTAAAAGGTGTTCCTGAAAAGTACGTGAAGATTGTTCAAGATATATACGATGACGCAAAAACGTTGGTGAAAACCAGTGTGCGGCTGACTGATAAGTTTTTACTAAAAGTTGGTCTACAACGGGGTTCAGCACTAAGCCTGTATTTTTTTGATCTAGTTATTGACGTACTAACAAGAAATATTAAGATGGAATCTCCATGGTGTATGATATTTGCAGATAATATTGTCTTATGCGATAGAAAACAAGAGGATTTAGAGAGGCGGTTAAAGCAATGGAGAAAGGCATTACAGGATCGAGGATTAAAAAGTAACAAGAAAAAGACTGTATATATGAGTAAAACAAAAGAAAATGGTAAAAAAATTAAAATGAAACACAAAAAATTGTTAAAAATAAAAAGGTTTAAGTACCTTGGTTCATCGCTAGAAAAAAATGAAGACTTGAAAAGAAATAACTCAAAGAATACAAGGAAGATGGTATAACTGGAGAAAACTTGGATGGGGTTCTGTGTGACAGAAATATAACAGCAAGAACAGAAGGTAAAAATTTTAAGACTTCAGTGATACCAGCCTTGATGTACGGATCAAAAACTTGGAGTTTTAAAAAAGCCCAAGAGAGAAGACTAAATTAAAAAAAAAATGAAAATGCTTCAATAGTCGTTTGGAGTGTCTAAATTAGACAGAATAGAAAATGCCGTTGTTAGAAAAAAACTCAAAGTTATCGAAGCTCATAAAAAATTTCAAGAAACAAGCTTAAGGTGGTACGGCCATATTCTACGTAGAGAAGAAAGCTACGTTACGAGGGAAATAGTGGCATTAAAAGTAGAAAACAAAGAAATTGTGGCCGACCAAAGAGAAGATGGCTGGATTGTGTGGAAGCCAATATAAAGGAAAAGAGACTAACAAAAATTGACGTTACGGACAGAACCAAATGGAGAATGCTGACCAGAAGCAGCGACTTCTCATGAAAGAGGAAAAAGCTGTAAATAAAGATGAAAGATATTAATTCGCTTATAATTACTACAGTATTATTATTAAAATATCTATTTGCTTTAAAAAGCATAAAACAACAAGATTGTTACATGGAATTAAACTTCAAAATGTGGTCTTTTAAAAATATTTCATAATGAGCAATTTTTTCGATATCATAGTTAGAATCATGATTTTACTTTAATAAAATGGATCCAATCTATTATTTAAAATTTTTAAAAACAATAATGATGCTAATGTTGTTGCAATAAAATGTTTTATAATTGAAGATTGAATAATATAAAGCTTAACTTTAAATATTAAAAAACGCAAAAGCATGTCCAATACGTTTAATTATCTAATAGCCTTTTGCATTATATCCTACAAAATGCTTATTAATCAATGTAATTTTACTTTATCATAGACAGGTGACTGAGGTGGATTTGTATGCTTGTGTTTAGGCTTTTAATGCAATCTCATGTTTTAACAATATATTGTAAATTGTTTTTACAATTAATAATGTATCAATTGTTATAAAATTATATAAATTGCATTTAATAATTATGTTTTTTGTATATGTACATTTGAAATTATGATTTTTTATTTGAACACTTAATCACAAATCCGTCTAAATAAATATTAAATTAATTGTAGAAGGCTTTGCATTATTTAATGGTATTGTTTACTTATAATGTTTACTAAAAGCACGCTTATAAAAAATAAGAAATATGAATTTAGATATAATAGCATCCTAATTTTCGTAAACAACTGTTTTTTTTATAAGGTTTTCATGCAACATCATTATTTCAAAACATAATTAGAACGTGGTAATTAAAACCGACATTTGTCAAGTAAAACGTATAATTACATTGTTGGTTTATACTCAACTAATTGCTTTTCCTACAATTTAGTAACACTTTCAATTATTATAATTGTAAAATAAAATATTAGTAAACTGGATTAGAGTAGGTAACGTATTTCATTCCAGTTAATTTTTTTAAATATTTTTGTTTGTAAAATAAATTAATGTATATTTCTAAAATAACACATTTTTTTACACATTATAAAAATTTGAGTGATGCGCTATATTTTTCTATAAATATATAACCTTGATACATAAACTAGTAATACATTGCCTAAATTTTAACTTTTAGTTAAAATTTATTAAATATAAAAACATTTAATTTAGTTACAAAAATAATTATTAAAAAGTATTTTTTTATTTTATATTTCTGTTATTAAAAAAAAATAATTTTCAACATAAAATAACTGCTTATATATACATTTACAAATTTGCACTGTATTTTTAAATAATCAATCATTAATTTATTTTAAAAGTATTTTAATATAAAAAATTTTAAAACAAATTTTTTTCCATATATATATATATATATATATATATATATATATATAATTTTAAATTTTAAAATATTAATACTTACAACAAATATTTTTGTTTAAATTTAATAAAAACATTTACAAATAGTATTGAATTTTAATAAAGATATTATTATAAAAAATATTAAATTAACAAAAATAGAAAAAATAATAACTAAATAAAATTTATTGAAACGCAGTAACATTTAAAGTTTTTGTAAAAAAAAATTAAACTCAAGTACCTGCTTAAAAATAATGTTTTAAAATATTTAAAGAATATTTTATAAGTTTAATTTAAATTAAGTGGTAACTTGTATAAAATTGTCTTTTAAGTTATACACATATTGTGAACGATTTTTTATTAATGAATAATAACGTATAAAAATATTATTCAATTATAGTAACAACAAAACCAGAAAAATAAGTGAACTTGAATTATTTTGTAATTTAAATTGTTGAACTATTTAAACTATTATGTCTAAAATTTAAAAAAAATATTTACCACAAATATTGTTGATTAAATCTAATAAAGAACAGTAAAATATCATCAATTTATTTAAACTCTATTTTGTACTTAGATTATTAATTTATACAATAGTTAACTAAATTATAAATAATAAATTTCAAAGCTACTGTTTTAATTTTGTAAAAACAAATAAATTGCACACTTTATTAAATTCCAATTAATTAAACGTTGCACATATATTTGTACTTGATTAGCTTGTTTACGTCAACATAATGCGGTTTACTAATCAAGTTAATGTTAGAACAATTAGTAAAATAGAAAATTAATATTATTTAAGCACTAATTAATTATTAACGTAAACAAATTACTATGTTTTGGTCGCTTTCTACATATTACATTAGTCGTTTATTTTTATAAAACGTGCCTACCTTACTTTTATTTACACAAATATAACAATTTAATGTAGGCTGAACATTAGATAACAACTATCAGAGAAATTATTGAAACAATGCCAAATTAAGATTAATCTTTATTTTAAAATAACTATTTTTAGAAAAAGCAATAAACAATAACAAAGTATTTTATATTAAATTTTATATTTATTTTAGATTAAATTTTATTTAAAACTTATAGAAATAAAATTATTAACACATTTTTTATAGTAATTAGTTTATTATTAATTTAAAAAAAAAATAATATTTCATAGCTAAACGTTTTATTTATTAAACACCACATTAAACTTATAATAACTTAATAATGTTAATAAAAACCAAAATGCAATAATTGTAAGTAATCGTTAAAAATTCATTTACTATTTGTTAAATATTCCAATTGTTCAAAAACCATTTATACAACTTTTGATATTAATCCATTCAATGACATCTGTTATTATGTATTATTTATCATGTATTTATCTGTTATATGTATTTTTGTAAATTATTAAATGTATTATTATTATTATATTAAGATTTAACATCTCCCTGACACTACATTTAGCGCAAAAATATTTTTTTACTTATTGATTTGTCTTGGCCTTTATGTGCAGGTAAGTGTTTCTGGTTTATTTAGAGGTATTAGATTTATTCAAAGCCGTATATAGTGAGTAAATATTATTACCTTTAATCCTTATTGCTAATTTGTTGATTAACATTATAATTTAATATGACGGAATATTCGATTCCCGTAGATTTAACACCAAAGAAATGCATTTCTTTAAAACAACATAATCCTGTTTTAATAAACCAGAAATAATTACGGGTGAGCAATACGACATTAAAAGGTAAAAACAAGATGCAACAAATAATTTAATAATGTAGTTATCAGCATTTAGTTTTTTTAGTCTTCTTATTCAGTACCACAAGGATTTGGTTTTTGTAAATATGTGCTCCACATAACCACACTAGCTAAGTTTGCTATTTATGTTTACCCCAAGATACTTAATTTTGTTACAAGTACATATATTTGTTTGCTTTAATATATTTGCTTTATTTAATTCCACTGTTTTGTTGGACACCCCGTTGCAAATGTAACCGCCTCGCAATAGATTTAAATTAAAATTAAAGTTAGTAAACCACTGTTCAATTTTATTAAAAGAATTTTTACATTTAAAAAAATTATTATTTAAAAAAATGTTTGTGTACAAAACCAAAAACATTTATTAAATTAACTGCAACAAAATAAATTTAGAATTAAGCATATGTTTTATTTTACTTTAAAACATTACAACTTATTTTAAAGCAAAAGAGTTTTAAAAGAATATAATAAATAAAAATAATTTATAAGCAAGCAATATAACAAAACTTCTACAAAAACGGAATTACTTAACTTTTGCTTTTCTTTATACATAGTAGTCAATATGATTGCTTTCACATGTAAGGTATTATAAACAGATAATTTCTCAAATTAGCTATAATTAGAAATGCTATAATTTAGCGTTCAATAAAACATGTAGTCACATTACAACTCTCACAACAATTACCGCAAAAATGTGATTATTTAACTAAACCCTCTCTTGCAACTACATAGCATACAAGAGAAACGTCACTTCTATTATAAAATGTGCAATATAAATGTACAATAATAAAAAAAACTATAATTATAAATACTTATATATATTGTGATTAAAAAAAAACGTATAAAAAATCAACTGGTGCAAAATTGAAAATGGAGTAAAATAATTAACATGATTTATAACGTCAACTATTAATAGAAATAGTGATTATATGCAATATTTTTTAATTACCAAATAATTAAAAACATTACACAGTTCAAAAAATTTAATAATCTATGTAATCCTCTTTTTTTGAACAACCTGATCTAAACGTTTTGGAATGCTGTCGATAAAAATGTTGATATATTTTTGTTCCATCTCATATTGAACAACAAACCGAATGCTTTCACATAAATTCTCAATTTCAGTATGCTTATAGATGTTGCGTTTTAGCATACTAAAATGTTTTTAACAACATTGATGTCCGGACTGTTAGGTGGCAATTGAGTGAAATATAGTATTTTTACTTATTCTACAATAAGAAACAGAGCAATTGAATTTGATTTAACGCTTCAATCATCAAAGGTTAAGCCATTTAACACTAAAAAACAAAAGGATGATAGATTAACCTTTTGTAAAAAGTGAAGTAAACAACACTTGTGCTATTGCTCTTTCATATGCTTTGTTAATAAAACAATGATTCGGAACAAACCATTTGGCTACAAAAACAAAGAGTTGTGTGGGTCAATTTTTTAAAAGCATTTACTACCGGTTGTTAGAAGAAAAGCTCAACCTCGACAAGTAATGTGCTAATTTGATATTAAGTATAACCAATCTATTAAATGGAGAATGATATTTAGTACCTCGAATAGAATAAAACATTTGTTTTAGTTATGAAGGATGTTCTTTATTTTAAAATGCAGCACACTTACACGGGGGTAAATGCTCCAAAAAAGAGGGAATCACGTAGATAATTGAATTTTATAGACTTTGTCATGTCTTTAGTAATTTGGTAACTAAAAAAATTGCATGTGAACTATTTTTTATTAATACTTGACGTTATAAATAATGTTAATTATTTTACTCCATTTTCGATTTTGCACTAGTTGGTCTTTTAAACATTTTTTTACTTACAATATATATATGTATGTATAATTATAGTTTTTTTCAATTATTATATAGCATTGTATATTTTATAATAGAAGTGACGTTTCTCTTGTACGCTATGTAGTTGCAAGAGAGGGTTTAGTTAAATAATTTTTTTACGGCAATTGTTGTAACAGTATATGTTTTTAAAATAAAAAATATATTATTGAATTTAAAAACATTGTATTGTTTAATGTTATATATAGATGTATATATATAAAATCTGAAAACATTATTTTTTATATAATACTACTCTAGTCATTATGAAAAAATTTAAATTTAAATAAAAAACTTTATTTTATTTGCATAAATATTAATTATTTACAATTTTTCCTAATTTTAGAAGCTTTTTAATAATTAAACAAAATATAATTTATTATAGATGCATTTTAAGTTTATTAATTACATCTATTAATGGGTTTTTAAAAGTTTTGTATTTATTAAATTTACTTAAACAATAAATTCACTTGGTTTAAGTTTAACAAGAGCCTGTACACATGTTTCATCCTTATTTTAAATTTTTGTGTATTTCAAAATTCTAGCTATCATTAAAAATAATAAATTGTAACTATTAAAATATATATGTTAACTATAAAAATAAAATTTACTGTAATTAAATTAAATATAATATATTTTTTATAAAATTCGAAAAATGTTGTATGAAACCTAAAATTTTTAAAAAATGAATTAAAAAATATCATGTAAATTATTTAAAATTAATTATCTAATATTTTACATTTAGCAAAAAAATCATTATTAGTTTAATGAAACTAATTGCAAACACTGTTTTATTTTCTAAATTTTTACAGTTATACATATTTAAAATACAGCAACTAACGCAAAATAAAATTTAATTTAATATATCTAATTTATTTATATATTAGTTTATAACGTTTTTCAAACGATTTTTTTTCTACTAAATTAGAAATAAACAATTTTATTAAATATACAAATTTAGCTAATCCAGTTTATTAATATATTATTTTACAATTATAATAATTTAAAGCGTAACTAAATTATAGGAAAAGCAATTAGTTGAGTATAAACCAACAATGTAATTAAACGTTTTACTTGACAAATGTCGGTTTCAATTACCACGTTCTAATTATGTTTTGAAAAAATGATGTTGCATGAAAACCTTATAAAAAAATAGTTGTTTACGAAAATTAGGATGCTATTATATCTAAATTCATATTTATTATTTTTTATAAGCGCGCTTTTAGTAAACATTATAAGTAAACAATACCATTAAATAATGCAAAGCCTTCTACAATTAATTTAATATTTATTTAGACGGATTTGTGATTAAGTGTTCAAATAAAAAATCATAATTTCAAATGTACATATACAAAAAACATAATTATTAAATGCGATTTACATAATTTTAATATGATTAATTAATTGTTAACAAATTATTAATTAATATATTATATTGTATTAATTAATTATATTAATTATATTATATATATATATATATATATATTCCGGTAAATTGTTATGTATAATGTTTGTAAAAATCTTTTAATTTTATGTGTAGCCAATAAGTGAATATTTATCAGTTTAGTTGGAAAAAAACACAATTTATAATGTACTACTAAAATATTCAATTAAATAAACCAGTAAGTTATCAAACCACTTGAATTATGCAGTTAATTGTATAATACAATTGCATTTATTATTACAACCTTTTCAAAAATTAACGCAAAAAACTTATAAAGGTATTAAATCTAAATTAATTTGTTATGTCCAATTGTTTTTTCGTAAAAATAAATATTGAGATTTAAAAATAAGGTTATGTACTTAATAGCTCATTTATATATACGTGGAAATATGTATTTAAAAAGGCTGAGTCGGCCAAAGTAGCACATTTTAAAAGCTATTGCTATACTAACGTGGATAATAAGTTGAAGTTACATAATTTTTATAATAATTAGTTTATTATTATTTTGTATGCTTAATTTCATTAAAAATGAACAATAACTAATTCTTAAAATTGATGTTAAACGTACATTCAAATCTGCTCTGATTGTGATGTCATAATAATTATCAAAATAAACATTTAATTACTCTAACCTATATAAATAAAAATAATAAAAAATTTTGTTCTTAATTTTAAATAAAAATTTTTTTTTTAATTAAAGAATTTATTATTTACGTTTAACCTTGGGATTCCGCTCATCCGCTAATTTTGCTTTCTAATTGCATTGTTTTTGAAATGGAGAATAGTGAGAAAAAATGTTTTTATTTCACCGAAAATGAATACCGTGTTATTAAAAAAATTTAAAAATAAGGGATTTTTACCCAAAAGATTGGCAGATTTATACAGAGTAAACATTTCAACAATTTATCGGATTATTAACGGTCAAAAACAACGAAATTATGATAATGTTGGAGGAAAACGTGTAACAACAAGTACAGATAATCAGAAAATCGTTATAGAGTTTTAAAAAATTATAATAAACCTATTTTAAAAACCAAAAAAAATAAATTAAGTACTTTTACTTATTCTACAATAAGAAACAGAGCAATTAAATCTGGTTTAACTCTACAATTATTAAAGGTTAAGCCATTTGTTTCCAAAAGACAAAAGAATGATAGATTAACCTTTTGTAAACTATGGAGTGAACGATACCTTTGTTATTGGCGTTCCATATACTTTGCTGATAAAACAAAGATTCGGGACAAACCATTTGGCTTTAAAAGCAAAGTGTTGTGTGAGACAAGTTTTCAAAAGCATTCACTACTGGTTGTTTGATAGAAAGCCCACCATCGACAAGTACTGTGTTGGTTTGGTATTAAGTATAATGAACCTATCAAATAGAGAATTATAACTGGTACCTTAAATAGTGAAACATTTATTTCAGTGATAAAGGATGTTTTTCATTATGAAATGCAGCACACTTACACGGAGGTTGCTATAATTTTTCAGGACAATGCTCCATGTTATACGTCCAAAAAGGTAACGTCATATTTATCTAAGTTCACTATATTTGTTTTATATCTACATTTAGACAGTAGAGGGGCCAAAATTAAAAAAGCTATCTTTTACTTAATTGCCACCTAACAGCCCGGATATCAATGGTACTGAAAAATTTTCAGTGTGCTAAAACGCAACATTAATAAGCATACCAAAATTGAGGATTTATGTGAACGTATTCGGTTTGCTGTTTAATATAAAATGAAAAACAAATATATTAACACTCTCATTGACAGCATTTCAAAACGCCTAGATCAGGTTGTTCGAAAGAAAGACGATCACATATATTATTAAATTTGTTAAACTTTCTAATATCTTTAATCATTTGGTAACTGAGAAAATTGCATGTAATCCGTATCTTTGTTAATAATTATCTTTATAAATCATGTTAATCATTTTACTCCATTTTCGATTTTGTACCAGTTGATAGTTTATACAATTTTTTTACTCACAATATCTATGTATATACAATTCTAGTTTTTTTAAAATTGTTATATAGTATTGTATATTGTATAATCGAAGTGACGTTGCTCTTGTGTGCTATGTAGTTGCTAGAGAGGTTTTAGTTAAGTAATTACTATTTTGCAGTAATTGTTGTGAGAGTTGTAAATATATTTATTTGAATGATACACCTAACTATTTGGTAATTAAAGAATTAAATTATGCTTTTTATTTTATAATTGTTTAATTTTTTTATGTTAATAATTTTACTAAAGCGTTAATTATAGACCAGTTAACATTTACCGCATGAGCATTTGTTATAAATAATGCAAATCGATTAAATTGTATGCGTATAATTATTAAGGAAAGTATTGGAGCAAACTTTGCAATTTAATTTTGACGTTTTCTAAGAACTACTATACAAAATTAAAATTTAGTTATCACTACAACAATTAACAATATTTAAAGCATTGGGTTCCCTTTATAATTCCAAACAAAAATAACAAAAGACGTAAACTGTGAGATGAATTCATTTCGTATATTCTCTTCAGTCACAAACATATAAAGAATCAGTATATATATATATAAAATTATATGACGTAATTAACTTAACATTTATAACTATACATACATACACATATGCAACATGCATATGTTAAGTCCACGTTAAATTTAATGAAGTTACAAATTGTTTTGTGCACACAAGATAGGTTTTAGTGTGCGGATGTACACAGATTCAAGTGTTTTTAACATATTAACAGTTTGAGTAGTTATCAACACTTTAAAGCAATCATTAAAGTTCACTCGATGTTTTGTTTGAACCAAGTGACGTAATATTGACGAAGTGCACCAACGTTCATTTGAATTGGACTCTTTATCGATCCACTTGGGAATGTGTTCTTTGGCCCGTTCAGATAAGCGACGAGTTGTCCGACCAATATATTTGTCACCGCAACTGCAAGTGAACTGGTAGATACAGTGGGAGGTGGAGAACATTGCTTTAGCTGTTTTTACGTTGGGCATATGTGTTGCATATGTGTATATATGTATAGTTATAAATGTTAAGTTAATTACATCATATAATTTTATATATATATATATACTGATTCTTTATATGTTTGTGACTGAAGAGAATATACGAAATGAATTCATCTCACAGTTTACGTCTTTTGTTATTTTTGTTTGGAATTAACAATATATTATGAATATAATAAAAACATAAAAAGTCCATATGAATAAAAAGTTCTTGTAATAATCTTTTTTTTAAATTGCAAACATTAAATATGAGATTAAATATTAAAGAAATTGGAATATGTATAAAAATGTTTTGAATTACTTCTCAGTTTTTTCTTGTTACAGTTTTTATATTACACAATATTTAATTATTAATGTAATAAGCCTTTTTGCATTTTTATTTTAATTGATTCATGCGTTGGAAATGCAATTTTGCGTAATTTTTATTATTACTAAACAGTCAAATGCAAGAAAATAGTTTTTTAATGTAGATACATTTACAAGATAAAGCACTAGTAGAAAAAATTATTCACGTGCTTGTTAGTCAAGTAACGTACAGCATTTGAAGACACTGGGCAATTAGAATTAATAAGATTTATTGTAAATAATATGCATTGATTATATTGTGTACGTTTGTCTCTGACAGTAATTAATCTTAGGATCAAAGCTTAAATTATATTATTGATGACTTTTTGCATTAAAAAACAATTTAATCCGTAAAAAATTAAGTCATTTCAAAACATATAAATGTGTCAAATTTTGTTTTACAATTCATTGAAAAAATTTTTAATTTGACAATAAAAATACATATAAAATTTAAATTAAAGTAGAATAATTTTAGTGCGTAGTTGTAACATTATCATGTTGTAAAATTGGAGTAAGCAATTTATAAAAAACATTATGTTATGCAATATTAGTTTTAAAATGCATCCTAAAATATAACCATAAAATGTTCAATTTTGAAAACCATGTTTTGTTGAGACGAAGCCTACACATTTGGGTTAATTGTGTAATAAATGCACTAGTATTGTAATGAAATAAAATGTTTAATGCTTTTTTTTAATGTTTTTTATACCATATCCTATAACTTGTTTCATTATGCTTACATATTATTATGCATTTACCATTCAAACATTTTTATTAAAAAAATAATGTCAATTAGTTTAAAAGTGTTGTATATTTACAAAATATACACAATTTATAGCTTTATTGTTTTAAACAATAATAATATAATTTTAATAAATAAATGACAAACAATAATTATAACTAAAAATAGGATAAAACTTTAGTAGCAGATTATCAACGGTAGTAACCTACAGTATTTGAGGACACTGGAAAATTATTATTGATTAGAATCACTATAAATAATAATAATTTTACAAAATTTGTTTCTGATACTAGACAAGATGAAAGTTCAACTTCTTGTAGAACTTAATAAATATCTATTTCTAATAATTCCAAATAAAGATGAAACAGATATATAGTGGTTTTGATTTGCTCAATCTAAGTGAATTTATTATTAACAAAATCTGATAATACTAACATATCACTATTAAAAACTCTATATTTAATATTATTTATAGCTAATTATGCAGTAACCTGAACTAATTAGGTACTAGGTACACAATACTTAGTGTGTTTCAACTTCAATATTGATATTCCCAAGTCCAAATGGTAAAGGAAGAAAATTATTTTTTATTGTCTGATGCATACATTATGAGCCTAACATTAACAACTTTAATTCTGTGAAAACTACTACTATATATATATATATATATGGTCTAGCGGTACAGCGCTCGAATTCGGACCTCGGTGAGCATGGGTTCGAATCCCACCACCAGCACTAAAATGGGGGCCTACGTTCGGCTTTGCTAAAATGTCCACTGCTGAAAGATGTTTCTCGTAAAACATCCAAAGTAGCAAACACAAAATTAAAAATTAAAAAAATAAAAATATATGTATATATATATATATATATATATATATATATATGATTTTTTCAAATTTACTAAAAATTTATTATTTTCAATTATTTTTTATATTTAATTTTCGCTGCTTAAACATTTTATAAAGAAATAAAATTTTTCAAAAAATATTTTTTTGAAAATCCAAAACAAGACTTATATATTGAGTGGCATTAATAAGACTTAAATTAGTACTCTTTCAGTTTTGGGTTTTAAAATTTAATCTTTATCAAAGCGGCATTTTTAAAAATTTTTGCAATTGATAATTTTATATTTCGAAAAACTAAATGTTATACAATTTAAAAAATATTAAATATAAATTATAAAATATTCTATTTTATATTTTAAACATATATATATATATATATATATATATACATATATATATAAATTTTTGGATTGTTATTACTTGAATGCTAATCGAGAAACCAAAAACGAACTGGAGCCATTACTGCCTAAATTCGAGTCCAACGCTGTACCACTGAATTATCGTAGTACAAATTGTAAATATATATAAAATTTCAAAAAAAATAGTTTAAAAAATAAGATTCCTATTATTTTACTATAAACTAATTAAACCATTCTTTCAAGATTAAAACTTTTATATTATACGTACAAAATATACATAGCGTGAATTATATAATATTACATTCTTTATTTATTTTGTTTCAATTGAATTGCATAACAAATTTAAATTCTTCACTATATTTATTTCTTAGTAAAATTATTTTTTATAAAAGTAGTACACATTTTCTATATTATTTATTTTATGTCATTAGTGAAAATTTGTAGCTCATTTTTCAATTTATATTTATATTTCTCATCTACAAATTGACCTAGAAAATATTTAAAGAAGCTTCTTATTAAAATTCAAGATTATTGCCCTTTTTAATATTAGCATAATTGATCACTTTTTGCATTTAGAAACAATTTGACCCGTAAAACAATAAGTTATTTCAAAACATATAAATGTGTTAAATTTAGTTCGAAGATATTTTAGTTTGATAATAGAAATACATATAAAATTTTAATTAAAGTTGAATAATTTTAGTGCGTATTTTTGAAGTTATCTTGTTGTAAAATTGGAGTAAACAATTTATAAAAAAACATGTTATGCAATATGAGTTTTAAAGTGCATCCCGTAATACACAACCATAAAATTTTCAATTTTGAAAACCATGTTTTGTTGAAACGAAAACAGCACATTTGGGTTAATTGTGTAATAAACGCACTAGTAATTTTTATTAAATAATATATTTACTTTTTTTTGTCTAATGTTTGTATTCCTAACTTATTTTAGTATGCTTACATTATATATTTACGATTCACAAATGTTTTATAATGTCAGTTGGTTTAAAGTTGGTTTTTGAGTTTATTATTTAGTAAAATAAGCAATAATTAATTAATTAATTAGCAAAAAATAATAAACATAACTAAACCGTGTTATATAAGTTACTGAACATGTGTGGTATGCCGAAACCTATATGGTGAAAACTGTAATTAAAGGAACCATTTACTTGTTTGTTAACGTTAGTAACTCATTTTATTTGAAGACAGTTAGTAATTATTATTTATTAAATTGACATATAAATTATTTTATTTTATTTTTACTCCTTGGTCATGTGTTGATAGGGTGCTCAACATAGATTGGAATCCAACTACTGGTACTAAATGCGGACTAACGTTCGGATACGCTGAAAATGTCCACTGTTGAAAGATGTTTTCCATAATACATTTAAAGTACTAAAAATTAAAAAGATGTTATAATAAAACATTTAGC
Source organism: Cardicola forsteri (assembly GCA_025895645.1). Lineage (NCBI taxonomy): Eukaryota > Metazoa > Platyhelminthes > Trematoda > Strigeidida > Aporocotylidae > Cardicola > Cardicola forsteri. Next base: position 125,381 of record JAKXYG010001506.1, on the reverse strand, counting down.
CGAACGTGGGACCTCATTTAGTGCCAATGGTCGGAACTAAACAGACACCCAACCAGGTTCAAGTCGAGTACTGTACCGCTATATTACCGCGGCACAAATAAATAATTTAATTACAAAGTCTGTGTTAACAAACCATAACTATGTAACTAAGGCTTTGACCTCACATTAGACTGAATGTAGGTTAAATTGGCGTAATACTCAAGAGGTATGCAATAGTTGATAATTCCAAACACAAATAAAACAGCTCTATTGTGCTTTTTATAGACTTAAATCAAGTAGATGTATTATTATTTATTAAATCTAACAGTTCCATGATAAATAATATTTACATTAAATAATTGTTTATCTATTTGTGGTAGCAGCGTTTAATTTATTAAATTGTAAATAAAAAACATATGTTAAACTATTTATTAATTTTATTAAGTTTTAAGCAAATAAACAATACAATGCAAATTCAGTTGTTTTATTCAATATATTTTAACTTTTAACAGCTTAAATATTATGTTTTATTCAATTACCAGCTTCCTAAACATACATTGATTATGGTAACAAATATTTACCAATCAACATACAGTACTATATATATATATATATATATATATATATATATATATATATATATATATATATATAGAATTAAATGAAAACATTTCATTGTGTAGCAGAGAAAACTTTGCCTATCGTCATTACTTTCATTTTTATCGATATAATAAATGAATTATACTCAGTCGCTTTACACCATTAAACTAAATTAAACCAAATTTAAATTATGAATTTGAATCAGTCATTTTGTTTGAGCATTGTCGATGAATTGAAATCATTTTGGATTAGCCATCAATTAGGACCGCAATATCCGCCATTTCTTCAAAAGCTGCTGGTCGGATTTTTGTATTCAGCCATTTTGTGCACTGGCATTTTTGGTAATTTGGCTACGTGCATTGTAATTGCCAATCAGTCATATATGCACACTCGAACAAATTGTTATTTGTTTACACTAGCAGTTAGTGATTTGTTGCTTTTAATTATGGGTATGTGTGTGTGTAAAATAATGATTCTTTTAATAATAATATGTTTTAATTGCCGGCGATAATGTAGTGCAACAGCACTTCAATCAACTTGGGCAGCCATAAGTTTGAATGCTATTGTTAGCACTGTATTTGGGCCTTTTTTAAATTCACTACTTGTTTATCCGTCAAAAAACATGCTTTTCTTAAAACAAATTTAAAACACTTAATACACGTAGTTACTTGTTGCTTCAGAAATTTAAATTGCAGTAAAACTATCAATATTATTTCCATTATTTTTTATTTAATTATACTTTACATATATATTTTTATTTTATTGGTTTGTAATCGATGTAAATAATTTAAAATTTAAAAGACTAAATCTAGATTGCCAATTAACTATTGTATTAATTGAATTACTTTAAATACTGGTAAAAAAACTACGTGTTTTATTAATTAGTTGAGTTTATAATTTACTATTTTTAACAATACTCTTTTGTTTTAAAAATAAGCATAAAGGCAATAATATAACAATTACAGCAAAAAGTAACAACAAAGTCTCATAATTCAAAAAGAGCATGGGACAACAACATTTTCCCATGTATTTGAACATTTTGCCCAATATTTTGTTGATCCAATTTCAATTAGATCTTTCAAATAGTTTTTAATTAAGTTTCTGTGGTCTATCAACTTTTTTTTTGCCATTTTCAATTGTCTATTCCAAAACCGTTGTTGCTAGTTTTTCGGACAGTAAACGTAAAATTTGACCACGAAATATTCTTCGTCTAATTGTTATGATGTCATAGTAAACGAGAGGCAGTTTTTTGTAATCTCATTATTTAAAAATTATTTATGAACACATATTGATAAATAAAATACATTAAATTTAAACAAAAATTAACTATATGTTTAATAACTTTTTGAATAAGTATTACTCACATATCACTGATACTTAAATAAACGTAAAAACGTTTATATATATATTTGTTAAATGTGTTACTTAAAATAATTAAAGTTTTAAAATCTTGTTATATAGTAATACTTACAGTTTTTACTACTGTAGATGGAAATAATTAAGCAACGTTTTACAAAAATACATAAGTCAATAACCATAATAATTATATATATACATAGTTTCTCTATTATATTATTACATGCTTTTCTTAATAGTTGTTAGCTTAATTTGTTTATTACAAAATTCTGTATAAAATAAAGAAAAATATTTTTATAGAATAAAAATTTAAAATAAAAAAAAACAAATGTCTATTGTGAATTAATGCAAATGTTCAGTTATTTTAAGTGAACATTCTCAAAGTTACGTGTACATCTAAATGCATTTACTTAAAAATGTTTAATTGGATGTTTAATATACTAAACGTTTATAAAAAAACATTGAAAAAAGTATAAGGAGTGCTTGCATTTGTTGCTAACAGTATGATATAAATTTGTATATATCTGGCTTTACGTTTATCAATTTAGTCACATTTATCGCCGAGGTATAGGATTTTACAAATATAAAATTTTACCTTTACTTAATCATAGAAAACAAAATGAATTTTATATATATAATTAATTTTGGCTATAAATAATGGAATTTATAAAACTTATAATTTTTTATATTTCTGTTATTTGAATTAATATAATTAAAGATTTGTAAAAATAATTAAAAAAATAAATTTTTGTTACTATAAGCTTGATTTTATTTTTACTTAACTAATGTTTTACTATATACGTGGAACACTATTTTCTACACTTGCTAAAAATGTTTTTTAAATTAACAATTTTTATTATAGAGTAATCAAAATGTTTTTATTAAAGTTTTTTTTTAAATATTTTTAAAAGATTTAAATTATATATATATGGTGTAGTAAAAAATTGTTAAAATTTAAAATAAAGGTTTTTACTATTTAACATTTATTAATTTAGTATGTATAGTATACAATTTTAAGTAGCTACAGTAGAAATGTAATAAATGCATTGTATAATCACATTTTATTTTAATATAAATAATTACTATTAATAAAATAATTTTTTATTTGTAATTTAAGTAATATGGGTAGTGATTTTATATAAAAAATTAATATAATATAAAATGTTATAAGTTTGTCTCTAAAAACACAATAAATAACAATATTCCAATTAAAACAATTTTTATTTATTCCATTTGGTCTTATTTTTCATTTTGGTTTAAGGTTTTAATAATTTATTACAATTTAAAAAAATATAACGGTGATACATCCAGTTACAATGCATAATGTAAATATAATTTAAAATATTTCTGTGCAAAGATTTGTTTTTAAGGTTACTAAAACGACAAATTAAAATGCAAACGCTGAGCAATGTTTACAGTTACAGCTATTTCAACAATTTTAACAAAAATGTTTAAGAACATAAAATCTAAATTAATTTGTTTGTCCGATTTTTTTTACGTAAAAATAAATATTAAGAATTAAAAATAATGTAAAGTACTTAAAAGTTAATTTGCTTCTAGGTAAATATATATTAAAATATATATTTTAAAATATTAACTCAGTAAAAAAACATATTTTAAAAGGTACTTACATTAAAATAGAATTACTAAATGCATTTTACGTATTTTTAAAATAAATAATTAATTATTAACTTTCTGTGCCTAAAAGTATTATCAAAAAATATAATGTAACACACTAAGTTTAAGTTTTTACAACAAAATTTAACGTTGTTGTTACCTCATAATAAAAACTTTAATTTAAATTTTTAAAATTAATTTATATTAAAAAATAGTTATTTGAGTATTTTTTTAATATTTATTTTTTAACTATATAATTTTCGAAATATATTCGTTATTTTAAAAGGTTTCCATAAAATTATATATTTTCTAATTTAAAATCCGATTTTACCATGTAACCTAGTTTCAAAATTTTGCTTTGATTTTTACTTAAAATATCAATTTGCTGTTAAATTTGAGGTCAAAATTATGATTAATAATGTAGTATATTTTGTTAAAACAATTTAAAAATTACATTAACGTTTTAATAATTATTTGTGTTTTTAAAAATATTAAAAACTTATTTTTAGTTTATTACAAAGTTATTGTGCAATTTAAAAACCATAAAATGCACTTTTTTTTAATTATAAAATATAATTAACACAAATTTAATTATTTCCTAGCTAGGAGTAAAAAAATTAATGTTTTAACTTTTTAATCACAGAAAGTTAAGTTAATTTTTTTACAAAATAAAAGCATCAAACATATTTTATAATAGAGAAATAAAACAATTAGTTAATATTAATAAATTTTAATTGTAGTAAATAAAACATTGATTTAAAAGAATTAATATATTGCAAATTAAAATAAGTGTACAAAATAATTTGTAAACAGTAGTAATTTTATAGTAAAATATAATATTTTTAAAGCTAAAATATAATTTACTTATGCCAGGATCATAATTGTATATAAAAATAATAATTTGTGTTATTATCTCATTAAATTTATTTTATTTGTATTCAAAATTATTTTGTGTAGATAAAATCATAATTTAAACATAACACGGGTCAAAATGAAAAATAATTATATTTTTAAAAATCGCTATTTAATAGTTCTAATATTAATGATATTTATTTTGTTTGTATAATAAAACAAAACATGTATAAACACATTTAACTTTTAAAAAAATATTTGTTCAATTTAATTTTTATGTTAAAATTCAAATTACATAAATCTATATCAACATTTTAATCAAAAGCATATTTTATTATTATTACAAAACCCTTTCGCTTTAAAAAATAAGCATGGGGCAATAAGATAACAATTACAGCAAAAATTAACATTAGAGTCTCGTAATTCAAAGAGAACATGAGACAACAAAATGTTTCCATGTATTTGAACATTCTGCCAAACGTTTTGCTTGTGCCCATAAAACATTCATTTTAATTAGATCTTCCCGAATAGTTCTTAGCCAAGTTTTCTTTGGTCTGCCAACCTTTCTTTTACTATTTACAATTGTCAATTCCAAAACCGTTTTTGATGGTCTTTCGGGCGGTAAACGTAGAATTTGACCAAGTAATTTTCTTCGTCTAATTGTAATGATATCATGGAGTAAACGAGAGTCAGTTCTTTTCATAATCTTATTATTTGAAATGTGATCGCGCCAGATAATCTTTAAAATACTTCTAAGACACCGGCGATAAAAAACATTTACCATCTTATTAATCTTGTCTGTTTTCTTTCACGTTTCACTCCCATATATTGCCGTAGGAATGATTATTGATGCGTACAAACAAAGTTTTGTCTTTAGGCTAATGGAATAACATGACCATATTGATTTGAGTTTATTAAAGACTGACATTGCCTTACCAAGTCTGGCTTTAACATCAAGAGCATACCATTCACCTAATCCAAGTAATTATAAACACGAGCCATCCCATTTATTATTTAATATTTTGTATATAAATCAATTTAATAACCCTAAAAATTAGATACGTTCTGCTTTTATTTATATCTGACGTTATTTTTAATTTTAAAAATTTTACTTAATTTCACATCATGAAACAATTAATGTTTCATGCAATTTTCTTATTAGTTAAAATATATCTATAAAAATATACGTGTATACTGATTATTATATAATATTGTATATTTTATAATTACAATGACTTTTTTTATGTTATGTGATAACTGGAAATGTTTTAGTTATATAATCACTAGTTTACGATAATTGTTCTAATTATATTTTGTAAAATTTAATTTATTATTTTAACGTATATTTAAATTTATTTGTTAAAATAAAATTTTATTTACATATTACAGTTAATTTTAAAAATATATGTTAATAAGTATTTACTTTGCTTTAGAACATATATTTATTTTATTATTTTTTATTTTATGTTTATTACTTTGAATGTTTTAGAAGAAACATTTTTTAGCAGTAGACCTTTTAGCTAAGCCGAACGTGGGCCCGCATTTTAGTGCCGGTAGTGGGATTCAAACCCGGATGTCCACCGAGGTCCAAATTTGAGGGCTGTACCGCTAGACCACTCCCGCATTATTCTAAAGTAATTAACATTTAATTTAACATTTACATTTACAAATGTATAATATTAAAATTCATTCAAAAAATTGGAGTATAAAATATATAAAAATTACATTTTTTAATTAAAAAAAGTTACTGTTTAATTTTACATAGATAAAAAAGGTTTTAATTAATTTTAACTAAAACTAAATGTTTTAAAGTTTGCCATTTTAAAGTACATACTGCTAGTTTTTAAAAACAAATAAAAAATTTTTGTTTATAACAATAGTTTCAGGTAAAAAACAAGAATATTTAATTAAATTTTATACTAAAATTGCATTAATAAATAATATTTAATTAAAAATTTAATAAATAAATAAACAAATTAATATTTGGTTAGAAATTTAATTCGACTTGAGCAGAAAGTATATACAAATTATTAAAGATGTTTAGAATAATTAATTTAATTTAATGTTTTAACAAAAAAAAACGTTGTAAATAATTTTTTATTAATTTACATATTTAAAAAGTTAAAAAAATATGTTTAGTAATGTATATACATTATTTTGATAAATTCTTATACAAGAGGGAAATGGCCTTAAAAAAGAGATTAAGATGCTGCATTTTAGTTGCATTATTTGGAAAGAATTTTGAATTAAAAGACGGTCTAATAATAAAAAACGATTGTGTTTTTACTGTTTAATTTAACGTTAAAAATAATTTTTAAATTGTTGTTAAATATATATATATATATTACATTATATTTTAAATTATAAATTTGAGTTAAATATATTTATATATACCTAAAATTATAATAATTAATAAAAATAAATTTTAAACACTATGTCTAAAGTTAGATAATTGTTTACTTACGAGAAAGGTGTAAACAAAATGTAATTTTTATATTAGAAAATAAAAATGTTAATGTTATTTCTACCGAATAAGTAATTAACTTTTATTAATCATTTTAACTTAATTTTAAAAGCTTTTATTTACGCAATAATTAGTTTTCTCAATTCTTATAAATTTATTATCAAATTAATGCAATTGTTTTAATTTAAAATTTAATTGTTAAATTTATATAATGACGTTTTATTAACACTGTCTAAAAGTTTTTTGTTTAAAATACAAGTTGGTAAAAATTATGATGTAATTTATTATTATTATTATTATTATTATTGCTATTGCTTAAATGGTTTACCAAAAACAATTTTCGAAAAGTAGACATTTTAGCTAAGCCAAACGGAAGCTTGCTTTTGTGCCGGTAGTGAGGATCAAACTCATGTTTATCCATATTTGATGCAAATGCTGTACAGTTAAAATTAAAAATTCAACATATTAAATATTAATTTATTATTTCATTTCAACACTTAAATGTGTTATCAAAATTGTGTGCTGTTACCCTTTTTGCTATAATTTGATTAAATAATGTTTTTTTTGTTGCTTTTTGTTATTTTAAACTATATTTTAAGTTACATAAAAAACAAACGTTTTTGATAAAAATATTAATTATTTAATGTAAAATTTAATTCTTCAACATAAGCTTAATAAACAAAAATACTTGTAAACAAAATACTTAAAAAGATTTAGGAAAACCATTGTGTGTTTTAAAACATTTAAAAAACGTATATTTTCACTTTAAGTATATATATATATATATATATATATATACAGCTTATAATATAATCTAGTTTAAAGTAAAGAATTTACTCATATTTTTGTTTTATATAATAAAATTAATTGTAGTTTTTATCCAAGATTGAATTAAATAATAATAATAATAATAATAATAATAATGATAATATAAAATAGAAAGTTCTGAAGATTATTTTAAACAATGCAACTAAATTAATGCTTAAAGTATGTTTGGGCATAATTTAAATATGACAAGACTGAATTATTTTTACTAAAGTGGCTGAGTCCTACAGCGTTTGACTTAAATTGGGCGTTTGTAGGTTTAATCCCTATCACCGGTACTAAATGTGGTCATTTGTTTATCTTTATTAACATAACCACCTGCAAAAAATTGTTTCTCGCAAAGCATTCAAACAATAGTAATAATAATAATAATAATTATTATTATTATTATTTTTAATTCTTACATTTACTGTTTAAATAATAAATTAACTAAAATTACAAACAATATACATTTTATATAAAACTTGCATAAGTAAAAAAATAAAATTAATTAATAATATTTACTCCTTTTAAATCAAATAATTGAATGAGAAGTAATTGTTTAATTACAAATTTGTGCAATTGTGCGCATTACATTTAAATATCAATAAGAAAACAATTTTAAACAAATTAGGTTATGTTAAAAACATGGGTTATTTTGTTTAATAAAAAATAGAGTAAATATTCTGAATGACTATAATTAATTATAGATGTAATACAGCATTGTCACAGTTTTATTATAATTATACTTAAATTTAAACTTATTATGTATGCTAAAATAATTAAATGCACATAAAGAATGTTTTACTTAAATTTACAAAAAAGCAATTAAATATTTTATCAAAATTTCCAACTATTCAAAATTAAGCATTTTTACAACAAAATATTATTTGAACAATTATATTTTAAATCGAAATATGCTAATACATGTTTTGTTTTACTATGCAAAAAACAAAATAAATATTATTAATATTAGAACTATTAAATAGCGATTTTTAAAAATATAATTATTTTTATTTTACCCGTGTTATGTTTAAATTATGATTTTATCTACACAAAATAATTTTGAATACAAATAAAATAAATTTAATGAGATAATAACACAGATTATTATTTTTATATACAATTGTGATTCTGGCATAAGTAAATAATATTTTAGTTTTTACCATAGAAATACCACTGCTTAAATTAATTAATATAATTTTTTTAAATAAATTTATTTTATACATTTTATAAAACCAATATAATATTTGTTGCATAAATATTTTTCTCTAACTGTAAATTTATAAGTTTGCATAAAATTTTTTTACATCGCAACTTATTTACTATACAATATATTAATTCCTTTAAGTCAGTGTTTTATCATCTACAATTAAAATTAATTAATATTAAACAATTGCTTTATTTTACTATTATAGAATATACTTTTGGCGTTTTTTATTAGTAATAAAATATTAAAAAAACATTTTGCGATTAAACAATTACAAAAACTATTACAAAACTATTACAAAACTATGTAATAACTAAATTTGTTTTAATTATATTTTATAATTTAAAAACGAGTGTTTTAACAAATAAAAACAAAGGTTTTAATATTTAAAAAAAAATTCTATTAATAAAATATTTAAAAATGTTTTAACAAAATATTCTGCATTTTTATTTTTATTTTTAAAAACAAATATTAATTTTTAATTTATTTAAAAAAAAATCAATATTATTTAGTAAAAACCAAAGCAACTTTTTCAGTCTGATATTATATTGCAACACCGTTGAAAAAATAAACTAATAATTTCCACAATTTTATTGCATAAAGTCAAAAATACTAAAAACGTTTATATGTAAATCACTAAATATTTTTTTAAATAATTAACTAATTTTTTACACAAGGTAATAACAATGTTAATTTTTTGTTAAAGTAACCTAAATACATTTTTAAATAATATTTTTAAGCCCATACATTTGAAATCGTTTATTTATTATACAAAATGAGTAAATTGCATTTTATAATTCCGTTTATATAGAAGTAGCTTTTAAAATATACTTATATTTAAATATGAAGCAACTATTAAGTGCGGTACATTATCTTTTATTGTTAATATTTATTTTCACAAAAAACAATTAGACATAACAAATTAATTTAGACCTGATACTCTTAAACAATTTTGCAGAATTTATTGTAATAGCTATATATATATATATACTTTCTAAAGAAAGTTTTTTATTGCGTTTAAGCTAATATTAAAATAAAGTTAATGTTAATATCTGAAAAATGTTGTCTTAATAAAAGTTAAAAGTAAAAAAATTAATACACAATAAAAAAATTTCATTTGTAATAAAATATTTTTTAATAAGTATAATTGAAGAATAAAAATATATTATTTAAAAGTTAACGACGCTATAAATGCAATTACTAAATGCAAATTACTTATTTATGTAGTAATTAATCTATATTTAATTTATTTTTTTAATATTATTTAATATTCCAAATTACTCAAAGATAACATTATCTAAATATTAATTAAAACAAAAATTGAAATAATTTAATTGTTAAAAAATTAAAAAATTAATTTTTATTATATGTTTTTGATACATTGATATAATTATAACATTTGCTAAATTATGCATAATAAGAGAACTAAATGTGTTTATTACAAATATGTTAAAAATTAATATTTCTACAAATTATTAACATAATAATGTAGCATTAATTGTTAAAACAATGTTAAAACAATTTTACATTTTAAAGTTTTTTTGTCTAAAATAAAAAATAATTTTTTTAAATATAAAAAAAAATTGTTTTTTATTTGTAAAATATAGTTTTCAAACAATTAGTTGATAATAAAAAACAAGGTAAATATATGTTTTTTAATGACCTAAATAATACTAGTTTTTACAATAGGACAAGAAAAACCGGAATTTTGCTTTGTAAAAATTAAACTAATCGATTTTTAAAGTCTTAGCACTTTGTTTTATGACAAATAGAACATTGATTAAATATGTTATAGTAGGAAACCGCATAAAATAAACATTTTTTAAAATTTTAATACTGACAATCAACATGTCTATAATTGACAAACGTTTTATTGTTTTAGTATGCAGTATAAAAAAACCATTATATTGTGAATTACAACAAATAGAAGTATATCAATATTAACGTATAAAAACATTTTTAAACTAAAATACAATACATGTATATAAAGATTATAATTATTTTAAATACAGGGTCTTTTTTATTAAAAAAATATATAAATATATAAATTAAAACATTAAAATAAAAGTAATTATGTTTTTACGCTTTGCTGCCGAATTTTTCAAACATTAAGGTTATATAATTTGTTTAGTGTAATAAAACAAAACAATTATGTGCACTTTAAAATTATGGAAATATATTTTTAAACCTCTTTTATTGTTAAAAATAAGATTACATCTCATAAAGTAGTTAGTGTTGAAAACAGTTATTATAACTAAACATCTGTAGCAATCACATAACTCAAAAATAAAAATTCAGTTTAATCATGATATATACAATATTATATAATAAATAAAATACAATTACAATTTTATTAATATCTACTGTTGACAAATCGGGCAAAATTATTTATATAAAATATAACGTCAAATATGAAAAAAACAGAACACGTTGATTGAATAATAAAGAACAAGATGTTTAATAATTAATGTGATCGCCTTTCCTCTTAAGCACTTCATTAAAACGGTTTGGAATGCTGTTGATAAGGTTGTTAATATATTCTTGTTTTATTTAATATTGAACAATAAACTAAATACGATCACGCAAATCCTCAATTTCAGTATGCTTATTGATGTTACGTTTTAGCATACTGAAAACATATTAAATAACATTTATGTCCGGACTGTTAGGTGGTAATTAAATTTTAAAATTTTTTTCGATTTTAGCTCTTCTAATGTTTAAATGTGAATATAAAACAAATAAAGTAAACCTAGATAAATATGACATTACCTTTTTGGACGTATGACATGGAGCATTGTCCTGAAAAGCATTAGTAAGCCCAAGGTGACTGTGTTGCAATTTATTATGAACAACTTCATTCATTAATAAAACAATTTTTTTATTATCTAAGGTACCGAATATAATTTTCAATTTAATAGGTTCATTATACTTAGTACTAATCAACACATCACTTGTCGAGAATGGGCTTTTTTATAACTACCGGAAGTAAATGTTTTTGAAAATTAGGCCTGCATAGTAGTTTATTTTTGTACCCAATGGTTTATCCCAAATCATTGTTATCTCAGCAAAATATTTAAAGTACAAATTAGACAATCTTCGTTCAATCCAATTGTTACAAAACATAAATCTACATTTTTTTTGTTTTTATTAATGAATGGTTTAACTATTTTACAATATTCGAATTAGGCTTGTTGTATTTTTTTCTATTATTATAATAATTATTATTATAACAAAACCCTTTTGTTTTAAAAAATAAGCATAGAACAATAAGATAACAATTACAGCAAACATTCATTTTAATTAGATCTTCCCGAATAGTTTTTTGCCAAGTTTGATAAGATGATAAGATTGATAAGATTGATAAGATGGTGGATGTATTTTATCGCCGGTGTCTTAAAAGTATTTTAAAGATTACCTGGCGCGATCACATTTTAAATAATGAGATCATGAAAATAACTGACTCTCGTTCACTCCATGACATCATTACAATTAGACGAAGAAAATTACTTGGTTAAATTCTACGTTTACCGCCCGAAAGACCAGCAAAAACGGTTTTGGAATGAACAATTGTAAATGGTAAAAGAAAGATTAGCAGACCAAAGAAAACTTGGCTAAGAACTATTTTTTTCTAATTCTATTAAAATTTTTTAATCATTGGTTTTACTTGTTTTTCTTTTTCTTCCAACATTATCATAGTTTCGTGATTTTTTTTCATTTAAAACACAATAAATTGTTGTAAGACTTACTCTATATAACTCCGTGGGTTGTTTAGGTGAAATCTTTTTATAACATGGTGTTCATGGTAATTTTTTCTATAATTGGTATTTTGTTTACAGAACAAAAACAGATAGGAGAATTAATCGGATTCTCAAGATTAATTATAATTTCAAAATAAAAATGTTTTTAATTACCAAAAAATATTATTTAAAAAAACATAATTAATAATTTTTGAAACACATTTTTCAGTAATCAAATTTTAATTTTAATTAGCATTATGACCTTACAATTAGATCAAAGTTAAATGTATAAATTTTAGCTATTAAACGTTGTTTATTTTTAATAAAATTAAGCACACAAATTAATAATAAACCAATTATTATAAAAAATTATGTACATTCAACTTATTATGCACTTTTATATGAGCGTTGTTTTTAAAATATACTATTTTGGCCGACTCAGCATTTTAAAATAAATTCCAATATAATTCTAAATAAATGTAAAGCACCTATTAAATATTTTACATTATTTTAAATTCTAAATATTTATTTTTACCAAAAAATAATTGGAGATAGCAAAGTAATTTACATTATTCAAAAGCTGTATATAAAAGTGCACTAACAACCTAATCTAGAGGTTTTAAAATAAATAAATTACAGTAATAATTAAGTATTCTGTAGTTTATAATGCAGGAAAATATTTAGTAATTAAAACGTATACATATATTTTGTGTATTTTAAACAATTAACGTTATACCTTACTTTGATAAGTTTACTCAACTTTTAATTAGATTCACCCAATGTATAATGTAAACATTTTAATTATATATAAGTATATAAAAAAAGTAATAATTGAGTTTTTTTATAATATAGAATTGAATATTATAAAATAAACTGAGTTTTTATTTTAAATTGTGATTGTGGGAAAGTTTAAGTTAAATTTAGGAATTATAGTAGTGAAAAAATTGCTTATGCACTCCATTGAAATTTGAATAGGGCATAAGTTTGAATTTAACTGTCCGCACTAAATATAAGCTTGTTTTTAATTATACTATGTTTCAATTTATTAAAAAGCGCTTTTATAAAACATTTAATAAATAAAAATTAAATTTAAAAAATAAATAATTTTAACAAATGAAATTTAGAATACAATTTATAAATTTATCGAGAAATACATGTAGTTTTTAAATTATGCAAGTTTATTTTATGTAATTAAAATGTAAAGTGTAAAAATGCTAAATTAAACCTTGACAAACATAAAAATTTTAAATATAAATTACTATTTAATTATTATATTGTGTTGTGTTATTAATAACTTCATTAAAACTATATTTTATTAATTTTTTTAAAAATGCAAAATGTAATTATTTTTTAAATAATATCTTTAATTTTATCATTAATTTATAATTTGAAATTTAGTTTCAAGTTACAGATTATTTATAAAAAAGCGATTTAAAAATTATTTTACAGCATTATTTAAGTGTTTAATGTTATATATATTGTGTAATAATATTGTTAATTTAAAAATAATATATATATATATAGGGTTATCTATATGCAATATAATTAAATATATTAAACAATATAAATAATACAAAAATATAATAAATTAAAGTATAAATGCTTTAATGCATTCAAGTTGCAACAATATATTATATTATGTGACTTATTTACCTTATTTTTAATTATCACAATCTGGTTACTGACCATTAGACTCATTTAATGCATGGGTTTAAAGTTAAAAATATTAATTTATGCTTAAATAAAATTTTAAAACTATAAATTATGCAAATCTAACATTTTATAAAAAATAAAAATTTATTTTACAGACAATTAATATTTTGTTTTTATTGTATATCTCGTTACAACAACTGAGTATGTTTGTTTGTTTTTTGAAAAATAAAATCTGTCAAAACTCAAAATGTTTAGTAATAATTGGAATTTTTTAATATAGTATATTTTGTTTGGTTAAATTCTTGTTTAAGTATAATTCAAGAATACAAATTATTTTACACCAATCATGTTTTAACTGCAATTTTTAAAGGTTCAATTGAAACACTTGACATTTTGTAAAAAATATATAGTTTAATAACGGCTAAATATATTAATCTAGGATTGAAAATATTTATACTTTTAACCTACGCACTAATAGTTACAGTAAAACTAAATAATTTAAAAACTAAATAGCTATAACTTTATAACGTTATAACTATAATGTATAATAATGTAATATTTAATTTTGCTAAATGTTTAATTCCCAAAACATTTTGCATTAAATACATAATTAAACCGAACTATCTGTATATTTATAGCACAGTTTTGGTTAATTAACAATTACTAAGAAGCTGCTTATTAGTAGAAATTACATATCAGAATTCAAAACCAATTTTATGCACTAAAATTTGTTTCTGTTTTTTTATTTAATTTAGCAACTACAAAAGTAATAACAATAACAATTATTTTTAATATTTTACAAATTTTATTTTTATTACTACAAATATGATTAAAATTTTCATTTTATGTTTATATACAACTTTATATATTTATTCGAAACGCGAATTATTAATATTATCGCACTAGTTAATACATAAATTTTATGTTATTGACAATATATTTTATTTACATAAACGTTTTTACTAAATTTTGCGTAATATTACAAATTGACACTAATTAAAAAATAGTTTAGGTATTAAAGCATTTACTTTAACAGTCTGCATTTACCGATAAGAACATTGTAAGTAAACAAAAAATTGATTTACTAGATTTAGAATAACAAATAATAATGATGATAATAGTTTTTACATTTGTTTGTAAATTAAGTGTTTACTATATTAGTTATCTATTAAAACATTATTATTTATGCGGAGTGCATTCAGCATTATTATTATTATTATTATTATTATTATTATTATTATTATTATTATTATTAATTGTTACAATTATTTCTCTTCTTTGGACATCATATTACAAACTTAACTTTATGATATTATTTAGTTACAAATGTAAATATTTGCATATACTGTTAATTAAATGTCTGTAATTTTATACTATATATCATATGCTATGTTTATAATATGTAGATGATATATGTATATATATATGTGTGTGTGTGTGTTTAGGACTGCCGTTCGAACTCATAGCTATCACGTACAAATCATATCCGTGGCTATTAGGCACTCCTTTTTGTCGATTTAAAATATTTTTGTCCGAATTGTGTCCATTGGTCAGCATTTTGCTACTGACATTGTTTAGTGTCGAACGCTATCTAACCATTTGTCATCCATTTCGAAAAATGTTTCGATTTTCCCAACATGACACAACAGGACACGTTCGTAGTCGAAGTCACATAATCCAAAACACACTAAATCAAAAATCGGTCAAACATTTGGACGATGTGCAAAAAGTAAACTCAAATGCAAATTATGTAACAATTGCTGAACGCAATTCTATAAATTACAACGATTTAAATCACGAAATGGTTGTACTGTCGACCCAATGCAATGCAAATGCGGTTTCTATAAAAAATACAAAATCTGTTCAATATCAAACATCCATCAATCACTGTCAACGTGTGTGCACTTTGCACAAAACGCCTCATACAAGTTTGCACAACCTAAAAGCGTGCTTTTTAATGATTTTTATGGTTTGGATTGTAGCTGCCATTTTTGCTACACCCATTGCAGGACTATCTGAAGCGTTTTTCAGTGTCACCGTTCCAACAGTTAATGTCATTTTGAATAGCACATGCATTAATCACCAATGCCTTTCAAGTAAATTTAATCAAAGCGTAATTACATATTGTATAAACAATTCCAATACGTGGAAAGTGGGCGACGTGTTGCCAGACTCACTAGTGTGTGCTGTATGTAAAGTAAGAATACAATTTTCTGATATATATATATATATATGTGTATATATATATATATATATATATAATCAAACATTAATTTAAATATTTAGGAAAAGTAATATATATTTTACTTTATAATAATTAATTTAACATTTTTAGTAAAATAAATTTTAATTTGTTGACGTTTTGCTTTTATTTATTAAAAAATAGTTTAGTAAATTTTAGTAAATACTCATGTTAAAATGTTAATTATTTTAAAAACAGTTATTTGAAATGAAATAAAGATTATATACTATATATACTATATATATATATATATATCAAACATTAATTTAAATATTTAGGAAAAGTAATATATATTTTACTTTATAATAATTAATTTAACATTTTTAGTAAAATAAATTTTAATTTGTTGACGTTTTGCTTTTATTTATTAAAAAATAGTTTAGAGATAAATTCAATATAGTTTGTTAAATATATATTGTAATACATTATTCTATTAATTTTTATATACCACAATAATGCTTAACAAGATATTTATGCTATATATATATATATATATATATATATATATATATATATATATATATATATATATATATATATATATATATATATATATATATATATATATATATATATATAATACGTAAACCTAATATAAATATATAAAAAATTATGCTTTGTTTTTATCAAAAAAAAATTTTTATTTTTTTGAAAAATAAACATTTTAATTGGGGTTTGGTAAACAATAGCAAGTAAATTTTAGTAAATACTCATGTTAAAATGTTAATTATTTTAAAAACAGTTATTTGAAATAAAATAAAGATTATATACTATATATACTATATATATATATATATATATATATATATATATATATGAAAAACATCCTTTATAACTGAAATAAATTTTTCACTATTTAAGGTACCAGATATAATTCTCCATTTGATAGGTTGATTATACTTAATACCAAACCAACACATTACTTGTCGAGGGTGGGCTTTCTTTCTAACAACCGGGAGTGAATATTTTTGAAAACTCGTCTCACACAACACTTTGTTTTTAAAGCCAAATGGTTCACTCCGAATCATTGTTTCATCAGCAAAGTATACAGAATGCCAATAACATAAGTGTCGTTCACTCCATAGTTTACTAAAGGCTAATCTGTCATCCTTTTGTTTTTTTGTAATAAATGGCTTGATTTTTGATGATTGTAGAACGAAACCGGATTCAATTGCTCTGTTTCTTATAGTAAAATATGTAAAATTGTTTAAACTATTTATTTTAGTTTCTAAAATAGGTTTATTATAATTTTTTTTAACTCTATAATAATTTTTTGATCATCCGTACTTGTTGTTACACGTTTTCTTCCAACATTATCATAATTTCGTGGTTTTTGACCGTTGATAATCCGATAAAATGTTGAAAGGTTAACTCTATATAAATCTGCTAATCTTTTCAGTAAAAATCCTTCATTTTTTAATTTTTTAATAACACGGTATAAATTTTCGATGAGATGAAAACATTTTTTATTACTATTCTCCATTTCAAAAACAATGCAATCAGAAAGCAGAATTAGCGGGTGAGCGGAATCTCAAGGTTAAACGTAAATAATAATTTATTAAATTTATTTTAAAATTTTTATTTAAAATAAAAAAAAAATTTTTAATATTTTTATTTATATAGATTAGAATAATTAAATGTTTATTTTGATAATTACTATAACATCACAATCAGGGAAGATTTGAATGTTAGTTTAACATTAATTTTAAGGATTAGTTATTGTTCATTTTTAATAAAATTAAGCACACAAAATAATAATGGACTAATTATTATAAAAATTGTGTAATTTTAACTTATTATCTGCGTTAATATAGAAGTAGCTTTTAAAATATGCTATTTTGGCCAACTCAGCCTTCTTAAATAAATATTTCTAAGTATATATAAAGGATCTATTAAGCAGTAGACATTATTTTTAATTCCCGATATTTGTTTTTACGAAAAAACAATTGGACATAACAAATTAATTTAGATTTAATACCTTCGTAATTTTTTGCGTTAATTGTTAAAATGGGTATATATATATATATATACATATATATATATATATATATATATATATAAACAATAAATTATATTTATTTTAAATACCAATGTAATGCAGTAATATTGTAACAGAAAACAATAGTATATATTTTTAAAAAATTTATAAATTATGTGTTAAAATATAAATAATTACAAACTTTATTATGTATATTTTAAACTGATCACAAAATGTATATAAAGTAACTTTTAGTATGTAATTTATAAATGTAATATATAAAAAATAAACGTTATTTTATAAAATATAAGTTAAAAATTAAAATATAATAAAAACTAAATAATATTTTTATAATGATTATTTAACTAAGAAATATTAATGAATGTACATTATGCTTATTTAGGTTTTTCTAATCTTAATAGATCAAACATAAAGTATGCTGTAAGTTATACTAAAAATACATTATAACTTTTAAAGTATACACTAAAGTATAATTTTTACAGTTTTTAATGTTTTAACACTCACCGTTGCAGCTTTAACTAGAATAATTTGTTTAAAATGTTAGTTATTATATAATTATGTACACAATCATTATGATCGTGAATAATTATCCCCTATTGGTTATTATCGTCCAGGATAGTCCAAATTACCAAAAATCAGCCAAAAACATCAATTTTTGCAATGTGCACTTAATGAACCAAAGTATACTAATTTTAAATGTTAACTACATTCCAAATTAAACCCTCACAGTGATCGGTAAAAAAACCGTGAAAAAACGGACGCCAAATTAATGTATTTATTTAGACAAGGAAGCTTAACATAAGCAGTAAAAGGATTGAGACTACGTGGTACAATGTCCGTCCAAATTTTTGTTTACCACTCGGTCTGCTTTTCAATCCGGGTAATGAATGGGTTTCTATGGTTATTTTAATTGAATGAGTACGCAATGTACGTCAAACATGACTAATCCATTTTATTCGTCTTTGTCTTATTGTGTTAGAGACAAATGACCAATAAATTTTAAGTGTCTTACAAATATCTGAAAAGGGTTGATATAATTTTTTGGTTATTAAACGAGTGCGTTCAATAGAGGACAGCGAGCGAAACCAAATAGAGCTTAAACAGCTTTGGTTAAAATGAACAAGGTTTTGTATATCCACTTGAGTCAAAATTTTGCAAACTTAAAGTAGAATAGAACGCACTAAAATAACTATGTACACAAAACAGATAACTACCTTTTTTAAAAATAAATTTTAATAAACTTCTTTCTTACAACATTAATTCTGCATTGTTAAGTCCAAAATTTGTAAATACCAACATACACATTTTTAGCTTATTTTCTAATCATAACAAAGGTGTTTCTACTTTTTAGTAAACTCCCTAGTTTTAATTATTGTATACGGCTAAGTGGATTATCTTTAAAAAAACATTTTAAAACCAAATTTGGCAATTTAAGAGTTTTCTTAATTTCCAATGTGATAAATTTTCTAATTAACAATTTTTTGATTAACAAGTGCATATGGATATTAATTGTGCTAAACACACCTAGCTGGTAAACACAATACAGTATGTCAATGTTTATTATTTGTTGTATTACATACAAAACATTGTTATGCGTGTTTACAAACAATTTATGTTAAAGATTATATTTGTCGTAATTAAAATATTTATAATTTAAACTTTATAACACATGGAGATAATTAGTTTGTTATTTCATAAATATTTAATAACATATTAATTAATTTTTACATGTTCTGTATAAACTTTAATTTAGCGTTGTTTAATTTAAAAAAATTATTATTTTAAATTATTTCTATTTTTATTTAATTTAATGTTTTATTTTTAATCATTACTCTAATCTTTGTTTGTAAGTAAACAAATCATGATTATTAACACGCTAAAAATGCTTATATATTATTATTTGCTATTTTTAAAATGTTATTTTACTTTATAAAATGTTTAGTGTTTGTAATAGATATGAATGATATATAATAAATGATACAATAATATTTATAAAAATAACATTAATTTAATTTAAAATTTTGACAAAAAATTAACTATGTTTTTACACATGTACACATGTATATTTATTTGAGCTAAAACGTATTTAATAATATTTTATATAATCTATGTAAGAAATTTATTAAACTGTTTTATTATTATTATTAATAATAATAATAATAATAACAATATCTTTAAGCCTAGTTTGGATCAGAAATGATTCAATCTAGCCAGTCTCAAGCCTGGATAAAGAAGGAGGGTTTAAGCGTAAAATTTATACTGCGACGGAAACAATAAGAGAACGTCATTCCGGCAAACAACGGCAAAGATGTAATCGCACGTATCTGAATGACAAAGTTACACAAATGACAGGGTTGAGTAAAAGCTGAAAGGTAGCTCAATCTTTGATTAACAGAATCTTTAATGCCAACGGGACTTTGTTGTTGTTTTATTGTAATTGTCGTTTTATTGTCCCATGCTTATTTTTAGAGCAAAAGGGTTTTGTATAATATAATAATATCTTTAAGCAGACATAAGTTTGAATGCCTTCACCGGCACTAAATGTCATCCGTCGTTTGGTTTTGTTAAAAGCTACACCTACTAAAACATTTTTTGTACAGCATTTAAAGCAACTGTAATAAAAATAAATAAATAACTAAATTTAAATAATAAAACATTACTCTAATCAACATTTACGTATTTTTTGTTTGTAAACAAAGATGTAAAAGCAAATAAATGTTTTATATAGACATTGTATATATTCCTTTATATACGTAATTAATTATATTGAATTTTAAATTTTTTTAAGTACAGTACAAGTAACATGTATTAAAACAATGTTTAAAAACACATTAAAGTGTGTTTGTAAACCTTTATTATTTATTCATTTTCTAAACAAAAATTACTCTTAATTACAGTATTTGTAAATAACGTTCAACTAAAAACCTTTTCTTAATACTTTTATTTTTATTTTTTACAGGATTCGTTAATAGCAAATTATGTAAGTATTCCATTGATTTTGCAATTGTGGACGTTTTTGTTTTTCTTTTTGCCAATGATCATTATGACTGTGTTGTACAGTTTGATTGCATGGCAGCTCCGACAATCGCATCTAAGTTTGATTGAAAAATCTGATCATCAAACAAGACGTTCTAAATTAAGAATGCACACAGCAATTAACAACCGTCGGGGCATTATACGAATGCTTGGTAATTGAGATTATATATATATATATATATTCATTGTTTTAAAAATAATGTTTGTTAATTTAATTTAATAATTTAAAAAAATAAGTTTTAACAAATTGTTATGGTAGAATTATCAGAAACCGATTTCGAACAAATAAAGAGTATTGTAAAAAATATTTTATTCATCTTAGGAATTGTAAACAATACCTTTTATATTAATTTAAATTAACGAGTTTTTTCAGTTTTAAACCTAAACGTTTTCATTATGTAATAGGTCGTTAATACTAACTATGTACGTTTCTTGTTTACAATAAATTTAATTAAAGTTACTTGCCGAATAACTTCGGAAAATATAAATTACTATTACTAACAAGCAAATAAATAAGTTTTTTAGACAAGCTTTTATATAAGTCCTCTACTACCGCACAGGATGCAAGTGTAATTGGAGCAGTTAGCATTTCAAACTCAAAACTTGGTAGTTATGTGTTTAAACCTTGCTACTGTCAATTTGTGCTTTATTAAAATTGTACATTTAATAAATGTAAACATCATAATGTAACTCAAATTGTTGATAAATATAGATTCAAATAATCCAACTATAAAATATACATATAAATGCACAAATACAAACATTTTATTTAAATTAATACTACTGACTAAAATATTATTATTATTATTATTATTATTATTATTATTATTATTATTATTATTATTATTAATTATTATTATTATTACTATTATTATTTTTATTAATATCCTGGTGTTTATACATTTTACCACAAATATTTTTATATAAACAATCGTTGTTGCCATAGAGTTCAGTTGACACTTGTATATAATATTGTTTAGATATTTATACAATAGTAACTTACAAACCACTCAAAATATAATTTTATTTCAGATTGTTTCTATTAGCTTACCTAACACTTATATTAATGCATAAATTATATTAATTTTTTTAGAAACACACTTATTTTCAAGTTATTTTAATTGTTTTAAATAAACTTTATTTTTTTATAGTTTTTCAAAACAATTATTTACTATAAACTGGTGTCAATAAAAAATTGTGAAACAAATTCCAGAAATTTTTAAAAACAAAAGTATTATGTACAATTGTAACTTGATTTTTTAAACTTTAAAAATATTATTGTGTTTTATTAAACTTTAATATCAATATGAATAGTTTAAAACATCAGCAGATTTTTTACTTTAAGGAAATTGATAAAAAACAATTTTGTATTTTTTTAAATAATAATAGGAAATAATGTATACATGTATTTATGTAATAAAATCCTTTTCTTAAAAAACATAAAACTACAAAAATGTTTTATTATTAAACATTGAATTTTGCCTGTAAAAACCGTGTATATTAAAAAATTGAACATATTTTACATCCACTTAATCCTTTTATTAAAATCATGTTTGTAGTTGTTTACCTTAATTTTCTAAATTATCATCTTTTAATTAATTTTAAAACAATATTTATGTTTTAAAAACTTCGTGTTAATAATTTTTGGGCTGTAATCCTCCTAATTACAGATCTTAACTTTGGAATGGTTATACTGTATATTATATATATTTAACGTGGCAATTATTTAAATATTATACTGATATTTGTAGATTATCTTATTTTTTCTTAAACATTGATTTTCCATTACAAAATTAAACTGTTAGTTACAATAAAATTGAAAGTAGTTTTGTATTTAATAATTTAAAAACGTTTACATTAATTGAAATATACCGAGTAATTAATTTTGTTTAAAATATATAAATAAAAATTATACAAATTAAATTAATCTTTTTAAAAAACAAAGATAAGTATTATAAAAAGTATTTTTTTAAAAAGATTAGAAGATGTAATATACATAGAAAACATTATTTTCTTTTAAACACTTTACAATTTTATTTGATTTGTAATTTAATTACCCTTTTTTAGTTTTTTGGTTTTTAAAATATTATTAAGTGATTTTATTTATTTAATAATAGTTGTACATATTTATAGCAATAACTATATCAAACATGTTAAGTATATATATATATATATATATATAAACAAATCTGAAGTGCACTTAAACTGCGATTTAATTTCTATTATATATATATAATAAAATATTATAAAAATAATAAGTAAGAATAAAGTATAAGCAACATTTCTTAATTGTTTTATTACTATTTTTATGCATACTTGAAGCATTTTTAAAATTATTAATATAGGTATTTTTTTATTTATTTATGATATAATTCCGTTACAGTGATCTAGCAATACAGCGCTTAATTTGAACCTGAATGGAAAAGAATTAAAATCCCACCACTGGCACTCTGCGGGCCCACGTTTGGCTGTTCTAAAATATCCACTACTAAAAGATGTTTTTCGTAAAACATTAAAAACAGTAAACACAAAACAAAAAAATAATAAAAATAAAAATAAAAATAAATAATTGCTAATCCACAACTATTAATAATTATTATTGTAATCGTACAAAATTGTCTTAAAGCATTAGTTATAATTAAGTTACATATTAAACACAAAATTTTAATAAAAAGAATTTTTTAAACAACATTTTAATTTTAATAGTATATATAAGGTAGTATATATAATATATGTACTACATAGTATATGCTATATATACAATACTTTGTACTATATATATATACTATGTGTATATATACTGTATGTATATGACATATATATTACATGACATTTATATTTTCTAAATTATTTCTTTTACAAATATATATAATTTTAAAAACACGTACAGTTGTCTTACTAACATAATGCAAAATAGAATATATATATATATATTGGCAAAGTTACCGATATAAAACATGACGTCAATTAATCAGAAAAATGCGGAAATATATAAATGTTATTCTATCAGCATAATAACAATTTTCAGAACTGTTGGGTAGTTACAGCAAAATTGAAAAAAATTTTATTTAAATTTTATTAATCTCTAAATTAATAAATTAAATTAGAAGAAATGCATACTATAAATGTAATAAAAACATTTTACTTTTAGTTATTTGCTTTTTCAATACAATTCATTTTAATAAAATATAAAATGTAATGTTATAATTTATTAAAATCTGATTAAGTTACAAAACGTTTAAAAAAAGAAGTTAATAAATTGATAAACATAAGATAATTTTTACTTACTCTATATTAAAACAAATTAAAATAATGCAGTTTATTGTTTATTAATTAAAAATAATTATTATTTTTAATATTTTCTAACTATTAAATATTGCAACGTTTAAAATATAAATATATTTTTTAAAATATTAACTTTATGTACATTTATTAATAGTCATTATTTTTTTACATTTGACTGTTTTTTTTGCTTAATTGTTTTACGAAAAATTATTTTTTACCAAGTAAACATTTAGAAAAGCAAAATAAGGCTCGCTCAGTTAGTGCTAATAGTTAAAATTTAACTCATACTTTTTAGCAATTTATTTGTACAATTTAACTTTTACTACACTGACATTTTCAAAAATTACTTAAATTTATATGTTAAAACGGAAAAGATTGCACAATTTACAAAATATTAGAAAATAAATATAAACCATATTCTTTTCTGAAACAGACATATATATATATATATAATTTTTGAAAATATAAATTAAAATTTTAATGTACATTATTTCAGTAAAAACTAATTTTTTAATACTATATGATATTGTAGATACAAAACATACACATAGTTATGTATATAAAATTAAGCATTCTGTTTGTTTTGTTGGGTTTGATTTAAATAACAAGTTTAAAACGTTTTCCAACTATTTATACTTTATTGCACCATATCGTTTCTTTTGTTTTCTTTTTACTGTTTAAAAATGTGACTGAAAAGCTTATATTAGTAAGTGCACAATTAACAAGACAACATAGTGACTTGCATTTAGTGTTTAAATTTATAAACATTTTCGTAATGTGTTATAGAAAAATTGTATTAAAAATTATCAATGCTTCAAAGCATTAAAAAAAACAATAATGGTAATAATAATAATAATAATAATATTTTAACTGTTCCAAACATCAAAACAGTAAAAAATGGAAACAACTTAAAAAAAGTCCTTGTTTTGCTACCACTATTGAAAATGTTACGGAAAACATAATTTAGTAATCTGCATTTAGTGTCGGTGATAGGAATCGACACAATAACCACGCTGTTTCACGTCTAGCGTCTTAGTAACTTTTACCACTTTGGAATTCCAGCGGTAGTTATAGGTGGGTTTTTGAATTACTTATTTTATGTTAATACTAACTTTATTACAAAATTAGTAAACCAATTTAATTAAAATTTAAAATTTTACAATAATTGTTCTTCTATACTAAATTTCGGTAGATTTAATAGTAGTTTCTGTTTTTTATACTACAAAAACAACCCTAGAAATTGTTTAACAAAGCGTAAAAATTTAATTTTATTTACCCAGATTTAATGTGGTAAACTTGGTTATTTAAACTAAATACACGCAATAATGCTTGATAATACTAATTTTGAAACCGCGCATTATTGTCAAATATAAATGACATTTCATATGTACTATAAAAATACACAAATGTAAATTTGTGGAATTAACTACAAATTATTAATTTTAATTTTGAATAAATAATATAAAAACACTTACAAATGTTATACAAATTAATTGTTATTAGGGATTAATAACAAACAATACATGCAGTTGATAAAGCATTTAACACAAAATAAATATGAAATAGTTAGCTCATATTTACAACAATATACAACCAAATATTAATTTTTTTTTTCTTTTTTACACATATTTAACAGAACGAATGTAAATTAAATGTTTCCCATTTAAGATTTTTTTAATATAATTTATTATGTTAATTTTTTAATTAATTAGTAACACTGCAAAAATTTAAACAATATTTAAACAAGTGCAACAACAACATTTTCTGACTTTTTAGCTTTTCTTTATCTAAACTCTACTAATTTCATAAATATTTAATACTATTCAATACCATATTTAAATAAATAATAAATTTGTTTCATTTTTTTAAATTTATTAAAATTGTTTTTTCAAAACATTAATAGTTAATTTTGTAATGTTTTTAAAAAAAAGTATTTTAACCTTTTAATATATATTGAACATGTAATAAAATAAAAGCAAATACACTTGAAACCGGTTATAATAATTCTAATTTACTTTAGCTTTAAAAATACAGCATTATACTATAAACGTTTTGTTAAAATTATGGCTAAAAACATTTTTATTTAAACAAATTTAATTATATATATATATATATATATATATATATATATATATATATATATAGTTGGCAACGTATTTCATTCTAATTAATTTTTTTTATATTTTTGTTTGTAAAATAAATTAATGTATATTTTTAAAAACACAATTTTTCTACACATTATAAAGATTCAATTGATGCGCTACTTTTTTCAATAAATATATAACCTTGATACATACGCTGGTAATGCGATGCCTAAACTTTAACTTTTTCTAGTTAACATTTATTAAATATTAAAATATGTAATTTATTTACAGAAATAATTATTAGCAAATGTATTTTAATTTTATATTCCCTTTTATTTTTAAATACAATAATTTTTAACATAAAATAACTGCTCATACATATATTTACAAATTTGCACTGTATTTTTAAATAATCAATCATTAATTTATTTTAAAAGTATTTTAATAATATAGAGAATTTTATACCAATTTTTTTTCCAAAAAATTATTACAACTCCTAAGCTAATTAGTGTTAAAAACGTAGTTATTAAAGTAAAACATCTGTAGCAATCACAAAAAAACTCAGTTTAATCATAATATATACAATATTATATAATAGATAAAATACAATTACAATTTTATTAATATCTATTGTTATTATAAAAAATAATTGTATAAAAGTTAAACTTGTTCAAAATTACAAATCTGGTAAAATTATTAATATAAAATATAACGTCAAATATGAAAAAAACAGAACACATGGAATATTTTCAGTTACCAAATGATTGATTGAGTAATAATAAACAAAATGTTTGATAATTAATGTGATCGCCTTTCTTTTTAACCACTTGATCAAGGCGGTTTGGAATGCTGTCGATGAGATTGTTGATATATTCTTGTTTCATCTCATATTGAACAACAAACTGAATACGATTACACAAATCCTCAATTTCAGTATGCTTATTGATGTTGCGCTTTAGCATACTAAAGAAAATTTCAATAACATTTATGTCCGGACTATTAGGTGGTAATTGAATAAAAGAATTTTTTTGATTTTAGCCCTTCTAATGTCTAAATGTAAATATAAAACAAATAAAGTAAACTTAGGTAAATATGACATTACCTTTTTGGACGTATGACATGGAGCATTGTCCTGAAAAACATTAGTAAGCCCGGTGTGAGTGTGTTGCATTTCATTATAAAAAACTTCCTTCATTAATGAAACAAAATTTTCACTATCTAAGGTACCGGATATAATTTTCTATTTAATAGGTTTATTATACTTAATACCGAACCAACACATCACTTGTCGATGGTGGGCTTTTTTTCTAACTACCGGAAGTAAATGTTTTTGAAAATTAGGCCCGCATAGTACTTTATTTTTATATCCAAATGGTTCATCTCGAATCATTGTTTTATCAGCAAAATATACCGAGCGCCAATAAGACAATCTTCGTTCAATCCACTTGTTACAAAACATAAATCTACATTTTTTTTGTTTTTTATTAATAAATTGTTTAACTATTGGCGATTCACGAGTTAAACCAAATTCTCTTGAACGGCTTCTCACCATCGAATAATAACTGTAAATTATCTTTTACAATATTCGAAATGGGCTTGTTGTAATTTTTTTTTAATTTCATTAAATTTTTTCGATCATCTGTCTTACTTGTTTTTCTTTTTCTACCAACATTATCATAGTTTCTTGGTTTTTGTCTATTTAAAACACGATAAATTGTTGTAAGACTTACTCTGTACAATTCAACTAGTTGTTTAGGCAAAAATCCATAGTTTTTTAATTTTTTTATAACATGGTGTTCATTTTCATTAAGATGGTGATCTTTTCTATCGTTGGTATTCATTTTACAGAACGAAAACAAATAACGAAATTAATCTGATTCTCAAGATCAATTATAATTTAAAATTTTTAAAAAATTTTAGATTATCGAAAAAAAAATTATTTACAAAAAAATAATAAATAATTTTTTAAATATATTTTTAAGTAATTAAATTTTAATTTTAATTAGCATTATGACGGTACAACTGGATCAAAGTTAAATGTTTAAATTTTAACTATTAAACGTTGTTTATTTTTAATGAAATTAAGCACACAAATTAATAATCGACCAATTATTATAAAAATTATATAGATTCAACTTATTATCCACGTTTATATGACTGCTGTTTTTAAAATATGCTATTTTGGCCGACTCAGCGTCTTTAAATAAATATTTCTAAATAAATATAAAGCACCTATTACATATTTTACATTATTTTAAATTCTTAATATTTATTTTTACTAAAAAATAATTGGAGATAACAATTAATTTATATTAACTTTTTTTCTGAATTTTCATCAGTAATTTATTCAGTGGCTGTAAATTATTTTTAATAAGTTAAGCACAAGGCCGATTTTTATTTTCCGATTCAAAATTTGTAATTTTGACAAATTGGCTTCTTATTTCCGTGCACTTAAAATTTTCTGTTAAAACAGCTCAGCCTCATTATTTGTCTTCCCATGATTATGTATTATTTCAAAGCTTTTATAAAAGCGACACAAAAATTAAAATAATTGCCGAATGCATAAAGATGGATGTTTCAACTATGTACAAAATTTTGAACAATAGAACAAGCCCCAGACCACCCACAGCAAACAAGATGATCAGTTTATAATTATGCAGCTTAAAAAACACAGAACAATGAATGTAAAACAAATAAAAAATCAATACTTAGAAGATTTTTCTTATTCAATTATAAGAAGGAGGATGAAATCTGAAGACTTCATTCTTAAAGTGGCTGTTAAGAAACCTCCAGTTAGTCGTGCCCATAGATTACAACAAGTGGAGTTTATCAAAAAGTACAAACATGATCCGTCGTCATTTTGGAGATCAATATACTTCACAGATGAGTGTGCAATATCCTACGAATCATGGACTGAACATGCAAAGGTTATTTATAGTCCAAATTTCCCACTCAATCACACTTGTACTGCTATAAAAGTTACACATCCTTTATGTGCCAAAGGATATTTTGCAATTAAATACAATCAGTCGCCAAAATGGATGCGTACTAGTGGCAATTTAAACAGCGCTGAATTTGTACAAATATTTAGAGATATGTTTGATAATGAGCTGTCCAGAAATGCTACAGGACACTTAACAATTATTCAAGACGATGCTCCTGTGCATATTTCAAAAGTGGTAATGTGTATTTTAACATAACTTACAATTTACTATACGTTTTCCTTATTTAGACTACAAAAGCTTTGAAAAGCGAAAAGCTTACTTTTATTCAACTTCCTCCATACAGTCCAAACCTAAATGTAATTGATAACATTTTTAGTATTTTAAAACGTGGGGTGAACCGCATAAAAACTAACGTATCATTGGAAGCGAAAATTAATCATGCTGTAAAATAATTGCATTTCGAAAGACTATATTGGTACGTTAATATATTCCTACACCAAGCGGTTGGCAGAGGTTGAACAAAAGCGTGGATATTACTTAAATTACTGACATTATTAAGTTTGTTACCTTTATTTTGTATTTCCGTAAATAAAACTATTTTTTTAAACCAATTATCTGTGTTTGTTTTTAAGTTTTCATTATTGTGGTATAGTGCTTTATTGCTAAAACGAATGTTATTGTGTATTTTATTAAGAATTTTTTTTGAATAAAATTAAGTGTGTATATATTAGTGAAGTATTACCTAGGGTACTTATTAATAAGTGTTAGATATGTCTAAAATAAGTAACAAGTGCTACATATACTTCAATATCATTGGATTTATTTATGTAACTATCTGTATATATATGTATATTGAAAATTACAAGCACATTAGAAATTCAATATTTTATTTTTACACATATGTAATAGTATTACTAATATTTTTTATATTTTATGCTGCTAAATAGAAACGTTATTTTTGTTTTAAAAGTTTCCTTTTATATTATTTTGTTTTACAATTCTGTATATATTTTTTATATTTTCTAGTAAATTAATTGTGTAAAATGTTTTTTGTTTTCAGTAATGATGCTGAATAAATATTTTTTAGTATTCAGACTATTAATTATAATAATTAAAATAAACAATACATTTAGAAAACATTGTTAACATTATTTCAAATACGTATAAATTAATTATTTAAATTTTGTTTCAAATAATGTATCCATTTATTAGTGCTATTTATTTTTATTATAAATAATAAATAATTTTTGAAAGTGACTATAAAACAAAAATACTATAGTACACATTTATATTTTATTGTACCATTTTTCAAGCATTGTATTGCTTATTCATATTTAAATTAACTTTTATTTAACTCCAAAGTTTATTTAGTATCTAAAACAACAGCTGCACTTTAAAAAGTAACGCCTTTACTGAAAACAATACTACTTAATATTACAAATATCACAAGCAATGATATGTGTTAAATGCATTAATTATTTGTATGTTTAATAAAATAAATACATTACAAATTTTTTATTAGTTAAATTAAAAAAGTAGAATGTTTAATTAATTGTATTATTACAGACAAACGCATAAAAAATTTTTTTCAATTCTTTTAGTCGCCTGTGTTGTAAATTTAATGTTAATAAAATTAATACTTTTAAAAATATTTTATTGTTTTTGTTATTATTAAATATTAAACCCTATAAATATCTCCAAAAATTCAATATATACGTTTGGAAATGGAAATATGATTTTTATTAACAAGCTCATAAACTTTCTACTTAAATGAATACTATTAGGTTTTTTTCAATTATATAAATATTAATAAACATTTTGTGTAAAATTATCAAAATGAGTTGTGCATGGTTTGTATATATATATATATATATATATATACATACATATATGGTACAAATATTTCTTTAAATATTAATTATTATTTATACTAGTTTTTTATATAAAAAAGGAAAACCTTAAAAAAAGAATATATCTTAATTCCTTTATTGTTGTCTGAAGCATTTTAATTTAGTATTAATTTTGCTAATTTCTTATTAGCAATTATTACTGTGAATAATTTAAAATATTACATTATTATTATTATCCAAAATTAATTAAATTCAAATTAATGTTATTTTTATTTAATATAAATTTGTTAATTTATTTATTTATTTTTACTACTTTGAATGTTTTATAGGCAAGATCTTTCAGCAGTAAACATTTTAACGGAGCCAAACATAAGCCCGCATTTAGTGCCGGTGATGGGATTTGAAGTCATACCTACCAGGTTGGAGTCCAGTGTTATACCATTAGGTCACCCCGGTAGATAACAGTGTAATAAGTAATAAGTAATAAAATGTAACAAATACGAAATGTTAGCTAAAATTATTTATGTACATTTTTAATTATTTTTAATTAATGTGCATAGAATATATATATATATATATATATATTAAAAAATGAGGATTAGAAATAAACCGATTTAACCAGTCCCAAATTTAGATTTTAAAAAAATTCTCGATTGAAAAAACATCAAGTAGTAAAATCTTAATTCAAAAACATTTTATTGTTTTAACGTTTTAAATTGGTTTAATACTGAACTAAATTGAGTAACCTCTCATATAAGAGGGAAACAATAAGGAAAAAGAGGGTAAGTAAATATATTCAAAAGTACCCAAAGTAATTCTATATTTTACATACCTAAAATTTAACGTTTTTATTTTTTTTAATCAAGTTGCTGTAGTTGCTGCATTTTTTATATGTTGGGCTCCGTTTCATCTGCAACGTGTTCTAACATCGGCCAATGTTCAAATGACTTGGTTTTTTATGGATTTTCTGTTCTACTTATCAGGTACAAAATGCAATTCCCACTTTCAAATTATTTTATTAAAATTATATCAACTTAAAATTAATAAATATATAGAAAAAAATTTTAACAAATTTGTTGCATGACAGTTCAAATATACAAAATATATTTTAATGCATAATTTAATATATATTTTTATAAATTATAAACTTGACATAATTTTTATGTTAAATGTGAAATATAAAAATATAATTGTAGACTGTAGTTATTAATAATAAAACATTTTTGTCGTCTACCATGTGTAACTTTAACTTACATTATTGATGTTTGTTGTACAAACATTTAAAAATATTATACTAAATTCAAACTACTTAAACTTAAACAAATAAAATCTTAAAGTAAATCTACCTAATCTGTCCATAATATTATAATAGATTATGTTCATTTTTTTACTTATTGAATTTACAAAATATATCAAGTCACTTATCAGTTAAATGAGTTTAGTTTAGTTAATAAGAATACACACATCAGATTTTGAATAGCTGAAGTACAAATTAAATGAAACATATTTTTATATAGTTATATATATATATATATATATATATATATATATATATATATATAGTTAATTTTGTCAACATTAATTATTCAAGAAGACGATAAAAATAATATTAACATGTAAACAGTAACTAAAATAACAATAATAATAATAATAATAATAATAATAATAATAATAATAATAATAATAATAATAATAAATTATTATCCATTCTCTTTCAGGTGTGTTGTATTATTTGAGTTCAACGGTAAACCCCATTCTTTATAGCGTAATGTCTGCTCGTTTTCGACGTGCATTCAAGGCCACATTTAAATGGAATAAGCAATCCTGTTGTTTGAAAACATGTCCTTGTACAGATGAAAATAAATTTTACACTTCAACGACATTACCTGTCTTTTTCAATACCTCACAAAAACATTCAAAATTAATACGCAGAACATCGGGCGAAAATGAAAAAAACTAAACTTTTTAATATTTTTGTATATAGAACTCTAATTTATGCATATTTTATTATAATGTACGTGCAACATTCAAAAGTGTATTTGTTTTTCAATAATTTTAAATGTTTTTGTTTGTAAAAAAATATTAAACATTTTACTGTAAATATGCTTTTGCAACACCTCTAAGTCTCTTTCTAACTATGAAAAAAGATTTAATTAATTTAAATTATTAGCAAGAAATTTATTTAAACAAATTAAACATTAAAAATGATAGCCACTGTAGAAATAATTAAATATAAATTCTGTTTAAAAACTTGTACAATGTTTCGATTGATCTATAAAATTTGTAGCTTTTTATAAATTAATTACCTTTTAATTTTTCTAATTAATAATAACATTTAGCAATTAATACGCCAAATTTTGATATTTTGATTGTATAAACTTATATTATATATTCTACAAACCATAATTTGACACAAGCAAAAGGAAAACCGTTTAAAAAAAACGTGTACTTTAAACCAAAAATATTTTAATGTATAATTTTTAAATATGCTATAATTTCATACATAAATAAAAAATCTTTATATTTGATACTTTAACACTGTATTGAATATTTCAATAAATTAATTATATTAGTGTTTTTCAATAAACATACTTAACATTAAAATATTTTTTTCTTAATAAAGATCTATTAATGAATAGGACTTTTAATTTAAACAATGCTAACAATTAAAATTTTTTTAACACATTTCAATTTTATATTAAAAATCCTTACATTTTTAATGTGTTCATTAATATTTAATATATTGTTTAAAAACAATTAGAAAACACAATTTTTAGATTCAATATTATTAAAATCTTTATTATTCTAGTTTTTATTTCATAGTATATATATATATATATATAAGGTCCAAAATGGGACTTGTCAATAAACTCTTATTTTCCATTTTTTTTTAACTTGAGAAATATTTTTTTCAACAAAGTAATTATGCTAAAATAATATGGGCTATCAAGCTTATTTTTTAAGTTGTTTATAATTATAAATATTTAAGTGTCTTGGGATTTTTGGATAAATGGCATTTAAATGGGTAAATGGCAATAGTTACACTTAAAAATTATATACATATTAAGTTAAGAACATTAAACAATTACGCAATAATTTCAAAGAAAATTAGTTATTTTCTACATTATTTCACAAGTGCTTACATAACCCAGCAAACGTTACTGCATACATTTTATTTAATGAAAATTGATTATTTCTCAAATTTTGTATGTATATAAAGTTTGACATTAATTATGGCATGAAAAGATCAAGGAAATTTTTTAAATACTTAACCACCCACTTTTGTTCTATCGACTTGTCAAAATTTTAATTTTACCACTTGACCTTGGCACAATTTTGAACACTTACGGCAGTTGATTACAATGAGTTTAAATAATGGAAGCTTTTTCTTAGCGTACAAATAAATAAAAGTTATAATTTTAGTTTAACTATCGAACAAATTACAGATTTATTTGAGGTAAGTACAAGGATTGTATACAGAGTTTTAAAGGATTATACACGTCCAAAAATAGCGGGAACTGAATCTGCATCATCAAATAGTAAAAGAAATGATTTGTTTATAATTACCAATTTAATAAAAACAGAATAAAGCTTATTAAACAAATACAAAACGCAGAATTAGTTAATTTTTCATATTCACTTATCAGCAATGGGATGAAATCAGATAATTTACAGTTAAAGAAAACGTTAAAAAATGTTTCTTTAACAACACAATATGGAAAAAACGTATAGAATTTGCAAAATGTATGAAAACCCTACAGTTTGTTTATAGAAATCGATTATTTTTACTGACGAGTGTGATTTGAAGTACGAACCATGGTCCCGATTTTCCTCAAAACTACAATTGCATTGTTAAAATGACTGCGCATTCATCATGTCTTCATGGATATTATGGAATTAAGTTTGAACAGTCGCTAAAATAAAGTCAAACAAGTAGCCAATTAAACAGCTCAAAATTTATAACCATTTTTTAAGGATTTCTTAGAACTGAACTACGATAAAATGCTTCAGGGCATTTAGTGGTTGTTCAAGATAATATTCCAGTGCATACGTCGAAAAAGGTAACGTTATTTTTATCATAACTTAAAGTTTAACGCATTTTTTATTGTTTAGACTAAAGATTTTTTAAATAAGAAAAAACTGAGTTTCATTTAATTACCTCCATACAGCCCAGACCTCAATGTAATTAAAAATTCTTTTACTTATTTTTAACGAGGGGTGAATCGAATAGAAAATCAAGGCACACTCAAAGAGAAAAATGATTATGTGTTAAAAAATTAAATTCGACAAGATTAGATCAATAATTTGATTGATTCCCATCCACAACGTTGAAAAAAGTTATAAAAACCATAATTATTTTTTGAACTACTACATTTATACAAATTGGTGATGTCCATTATCTATATATGTAAGTATTTTATAATATAATTTATTTTTAAGCAAATAATGTTGTAGTATTTTTATCTTGTCGAAATGTGTAAATTCCGGGTTTTTAGTTTAAGCAAGAATTTGGTAGCGCTATTTGTTAAAAAAATTATTTTTATTCTTTTAATTATTGGTAGTGCTAAAGTGATGTTTGATGGTTATTTTAGGAAACTGTTGATGTGCCTAATATGCTTAAATGATGTGAGGAAAGTCAATGAATTTCAATGTATTGACACTGCCCATTTTAGCCCCTGTATATATGTATATATATATATATATATATATATTACTGGTAGTTTCCATAAAAAACTAAAAGTTTGATTTAAAATTCATACAGTTCATTATTATCTAATTAGACACGTACATTATATAGACCTTAGAAATTAGTGTTACACATTTCAGTGTAGTATATTGCTTCATAATAAAATAAAATTTGATTTTCTAAAATTATATTATTCTTACTCTATATTAACTTTAGTCACAATATGAAAGCAATAATAATGTTGCACATATTATAATTTATTTAGTATGTGACACTATGTGTTATGTTGATGATTTTATTCAACTTTTGGTTATGAACCAATTGTATATATATATATATATCACTACTTTATTCCATTTTAAAATTTAAACAATAAAACCTAATTTATATATAGATAATTTTCTTTGTAATAAAATTATCTCATTAAAACTATTTTGTATTCTATTTAAAAAACATTGCATTATGTTAAAAGCTTTTTTTAAATAATTTTGTAAGTTGTAATAATAGTTTTGAGTCCTAATTAATTTAACTTATAATAAAAATTAAAATTATTGTTATAAACAGTTTAAAATATTATTCAAACCTATATATATCTATATATATATATATATATATATAGGTTTAAAATATTATTTTAAACGTTAATAAAAGTAATTTATTGTATAGCAACTAATATTTATAATTCAACTTTAAAACTGTCAAATTTACTAAATAATAAATACACTTTATTAAGACAGACGAAGATTATTGTATTGCTGTTTTGATCTGCTCAAAATTTATAAATAACGCATAACTTTTAAATCTTGTTCAAACTCAAACTTATAAATTTCTAGACTTTAAACGAAAGTCTTATTGTAGTAAATGTGACTAATTCTTATTATTTCTTGATTGTAAACTGTTTATTTATTTTTACTTAATTGTTATAAACCATTACATTTATAATACTTTGTCAAATTGGTACATATATACGCCACATTAGGAGAGGCAAGTAAAGCGCTAAAATCGAAATTGGGTTAGCATAAGTTTGATTTCCAGCAAAAGCACTAAATGCATTGGCAAATACACATTTTGTGCTAAAAGGCTGTTTTATTTGTTTATTCATTCATTTTATTTTATTTTTTCTCCTATAAATGTTTAACTGGAATCATTTTTCAGTAGTAGACATTTTAGCAAAGCCGAACGTATGTCCGCATTCGGGTCGAGCACTGTACCGCCAGACCAGCCCAGCACATTTGCAGTTGGTATATTTTTAGTACAACAATTATTTTATAACTCCTATTTATTAAACTGCAAATTAAATTCACATCAATTTATATAAAACTAGTAAATAATGTTTGAATTTGGACAATAAATAATCCATTATTACTAAAATACATTGTTTAATTTAACAGAATTTGACATAATACTTACTATTTTGTTAAACAAGTTTAAAAGGTTTTTCACACTATATATATATATATTATATATATATATATATATACAGTAGGTAACGTATTTCATTCGAGTTAATTTTTTTAATATTTTTGTTTGTAAAATAAATTAATATATATTTTTAAAATAACAAATTTTTTTACACATTATAAAGATTTGATTGATACGCTACATTTTTTAATAAATATTTGACCTTGATACATACGCTGGTAATGCGATGTCAAAACTTTAACTTTTTCTAGTTAACATTTATTAAATATTAAAATATGTAATTTATTTACAAAAATAATTATTAGCAAATATATTTTAATTTTATATTCCTTTTATTTTCAAAAATAATAATTTTTAAAATAAAATTACTGTTCATACATATATCTACAAATTTGCACTGTATTTTTAGATAGTCAATAAACAATTTTTTTTAAAGTATTTTAATATAAAGAATTTTAAAACAATTTTTTTTTCCAAAAAATTATTAAATTATTTTTAATAATTTAAGCACAAGGTCAATTTTTATTTTCCGATTCAAAATTTGGAATTTTGATAAAAAGGCTTCTTATTTCCGCCCATTTAATACTTATGGTTGAAACAGCTCAGCGTTGTTATTTGTCTACCCATAATTATGAATTAGTTCAAAGCTTTTATAAAAGGGGCACAAAAGTTAAAACAATTGCCAAATGCATGAAAATAGATGTTTCAACTGTGTACAACAGTCTGAACAATAAAACAAGCTCCAGATCACCCACAATTGATAGAAAAGGTTTAACAACCAAATAAGATGATCAGTTTATAATTATGCAGCTTAAAAATCACAGAACAATAAATGTGAAACAAATATAAAATCAATACTTAGAAGATTTTTCTTATTCAAGTGTAAAAAGGAGGATAAAGTCTGAAGACTTCATTCTTAAAGTGGCTGTTAAGAGACCTCCAGTTAGTCGTGCCCATAGATTACAACGAGTGGAGTACAAACATGATCCGTCGTCATTTTGAGATCAATATACTTTACAGATGAGTGTGCAATATCCTACGAATCATAGACTGAACATTCAAAGGTTATTTATAATCCAAATTTCCCACTCAACCACACTTGTACTGCTATAAAAGTTGCACATCCTTCATGTGTCAAAAGATATTTTGCAATTAAGTACAATCAGTCGCCAAAATTTTGTTGCGAATAATATTAAATATATACATATTAGTGAAGTATTATTTAAGGTACTTATTAATAAGCGTTAGATATGTCTAAGATAAGTAACAGGTACTACATATATTTCAATATCATAGTAGGTCAACATTGGATTCACTTATGTCACTATCTATATATATATATATATATATATATATATATATATATATATATATATATATATATATATATATAACGTGTAGTAAAAACACACAAATACGTACAATATATTTAAAACTCTTGTTTTTTCAATTAAGTACGTATTTTAAATTATATTTTACGACAACCGATTGCTTTTTATAGGTATCAGTTCACTTATTCGTTAAGTACGTATTTTAAATTATATTTTACGACAACCGATTGCTTTTTATAGGTATCAGTTCACTTATTCGTTAAACAAATTACTAATAATTCTAGTAATTTTATGCGTCAACATGAACAAACATGATCTTATAATTTATGATAGATCTATTTAAAATATAAAAAAACATTTTTTCAGGTCACAAACTGTTTGACATTTTTGCTCTAAACTTGTACCGACCGCAATTTTAAATTGACCTTAATTACTTGCATAAGAAATATCCTTTAGTGTTTAGATTTGAATAGTTGAATATATGTTACAACTATATAAATATAGACATTAACTAGTCTAACACTGCAGTTATATATGTGTATACAGTTAGTTCATATACACTAACAATTACAAAAACCCTCTTGCTTAAAAAATGCATGGAACAACAAAATAGCAATAACAGCAAAGTGAAATGTCCCACAATTCAAAAAGAACAACGGAGAAACAAAATGATTCCATATATCGAATATTTGGCCAACATTTTTGTTTGATTCCCCATAAAACGTTTATTTCAATTAGAATGGTTTTTAGCCAAGTTTTCTATAGACATCAAACCTTCCATTTACCTTCTTCAATTATTTATTCCAAAACCGTTCTTCTTTTTCTTTCGGGCGATAAGTGTACAATTTTACTAAATAATTTTCTTAATCGATGTTATGTAGTCAACGAGGGTCAGTTATTTCGATGAGTTTACTGTTTGAAAGGTGATTACTCCAAACAATCCTTAAAAGACTTCTAAGAACCAGCAATATACAAATATAAAACGTTAACTTTATAATTGTTATAAATTAGTATATGAATGCATAATAAAATAAAGTTTCTACAGCTTTTAAACAAAGTAATATAAGAAATTAACTATTTTATATAAATATAGTATTTACAATTTATTTGCTTAATAATAATGAACAATAGAACTTAAAACGGATTTTAAATTGTAGTATGTATTTGTATTACAATTTTTGATTTGACAACGTAGACTTATTGTTTAATTGTTTGAAATTTCAATAAACTATATAATATACAATATTTAACAAAATATAAAAAAGAGTGAGTACTAAACGACGCATAAACGTTAACATTAAGCACACAATAAATAAAAATAAAAACAAATATTTCTAAAACGTTTTAAAGCGTTTCGAGGTATACAAAACAATTATATTGTAAAAACAAAATTAGTTTAGTTGTTGATAACAGAATGACCACAATACTCATTATTACACTTGCCTACACACATATATAGCGTTCAAAAATGTTTTTTAATATAATATTTATGTCTAACAAAATATTAAGATTACTTAAATTGATTGTTACGTAAATATTTTTTGCATATTTTTATAATAACTAATAAACAGATTACCATATTCAAATTCTAATTTAAAACAAACTGTGTGATACAACAAAAAATAAATATAAATAATATATATATATATATATATATATATATATATATATATATATATATATATATATAACAAAACCGACTTGCGTAAAAATTGTTTTATATAAATTAATCCCACATATGGTTTATGTTTTTGATAGAAATATTATTAATTTATTACAATTCCGTATAAACAAATCTTTTTAATTTAAAATGCAAATGTAATGTTTAGCAATTAGCATTATAAAAAATAAAAGATTTAATGCAATTTTTGAACGACTTTTAATTTTAATAAATGGCTTATAACATTTTTCAGGAAGCTAAATTACAAATTTTATTATTTTATTTATATAAAGGTAATTGTAATATTACAATTTACTACAGTAGAAACACGGGCGCTTGTCCATAAATTTCAAATGAAAATATTTGTTCGTGGAGTTGACAAATAAATAGTATTTAAATGAATAATTAATGACAACTATAAATGAAATTTATATAAAACTTAGATAAACTATGTAAAATAGTTATGCAGTTATACCTTCAGACAAAATAATAATTTTTTTATTTAAATACAAGTGTGTATATAAACAAAAAAATATGTAACAAATTTATAATAAAATAATTTGGTTTTAAAACTTTATTATATATAAAATTTTAAATAATTTATTGTGTAAAATAATTAAATAAGTACAGTTTGTACTTTAAAATAATATAATGTTGTATTAATCTGATAATTATATTATTTACAATGTTATTTTACGGTTATCAAGTTAAATTATGCAACCATATTATTTTAATTATAATTATTAAAAATGACAAAAGATATAAGAAATGTGATAAATTTGATTTTAAAAATTTTATTTGTGTTTTTTAAAACAAACTCGTAAAATAGGTATACATTTTTAAGAGTAAAATATGTTGAAAGCAATTATGACTTTATTTTGATTATTAACTAGTAAACAAAATAATAATTTTATTATTACAAAATAAATTTTTAATAATAGTATAATATGTAATATTAATATTTAAAGAAATATTTTTCAATATTTTATTTGTATTATCGGAAAAAAAAGAAAATCAGTTAATTTACTAATAAAGGTTAAAATGTTAACTTTTATTGAATTTTGTTATTAATACTACTAAAATAATGTTTGATTAATATTTAAGTAATACGTAGATATGCTTAGTATTATTAATTAATGACACTATATTGATTTTGACAAGGAACTGGTCACATACTATACAACTACTACTACTACTAATACTACTAATACTACTACTACTATATTTTTTTGTATATTATTCTTTTTATTGATTTACTAAATTTATTTATGCAGTATTATACTTTTTATAAAGATTGAAGTTGTATTGTACTCAGTTATTGTTTATTTCTATAATTCGATTATTTTAAGTTTAGATTTTAATTCAAGAATATTTAAAATGCAAACACTAATTATTAACAATAGTAAATTTTCCATAAACATTTTAACAATTATGACAACTGCTTAAAATATTACTTATTTTTATAACTTTATAAAAATTAAGTTAAACAACTTAAGTTTGTAAATAAAACAACACCAAATAATATACTTTACTTTATATACATTGTAAGAATAATTTTTTTCAAGTAAAAAATATTATTAAATAATATTATTACAACACATTCCTACTGGTTTAATATTCAAATTACAGCTAATCAAGCAAAGAATTTATAAATATAATTATGTTATGTCAAACACTATTTAAAAACAAAATATTTTTTTCTTATTTAAATCAACCTCCAATTTGACGTAATAAGTACATTTAAAGTTTAAATCTTTTTATTTAATAAAAATAAATTCGTTTTTATACAAGAAACACTAACTTCCATTAAAACAATAATCTTACCTACACACATAAAATTGTAACAAAATAGACGTTATTATGCAAACAAACAGATATAAATAAATCCATCAATTAAAAACTGACATTTTTAAAACATTTTTTATTTTACAATAATTAAAATTATAAAAAACGTTCAAATCAGTTGCATTTATATAGATAGACGTACTTTTTTGCAACACTAGCATACTTACTGTATTACATGCAAAATCAGAATGTCATTTTGACATTTGAATATCGGTTTTTTTTATTTAAAAATAATTAATTCTTGTATGAAATAATTTAATTAATAAATGGTTAATAAAATTTTGCAGTACTATAAACAGCATAAAAATGTTAACTTGTTTTTAAAACAAGCCATATTGTATTAAACAAAAATTAAATTTAAAAAAAATAATTTACGTTTAATTGTTGTCAAACAATATAAATTAAACTGACACTTTCATTTAGTGTATTAATACATTTATTTAATCATTTTACTAGTTTTAAAATGTTGAATTTGTCGCTAAAATAGTAAAACTTTTATTTCAAATTAAAATAATATTAAACCACATTTTCTAAAATTTTACATTTGCTACATTTTACATATGTTTAAACCTTGATAAAGAAATTATAAGGTTTTGATTTGTACAGCACATTAAATAAAATAATTAAGA
Source organism: Cardicola forsteri (assembly GCA_025895645.1). Classification (NCBI taxonomy): domain Eukaryota; kingdom Metazoa; phylum Platyhelminthes; class Trematoda; order Strigeidida; family Aporocotylidae; genus Cardicola; species Cardicola forsteri. The sequence continues at coordinate 82,094 of JAKXYG010001506.1, read as the reverse complement.
TATTATTTGCAACTAGATAGAATAGAAAATGAAGATATTAGAAGAAAACTAAAAGTCATCTAAGTTTATAAGAAAATTCAAAAAAAAACGTTAAGGTGATACGGCAATATTTTACTTAGAGATGAAAACTACGTTACAAGGCAAATAGTGGCATTGGAAGTGAAAGGTAAAAAAACCGTAGTCAACTAAAGAGACGATGGTTAGATTGAGTGGAAACCGATATAAAGGAAAAGGAACTAACAAAAATTGACGCTATAAACAGAACCAAATGGAAAATGATGACCAGAAACAGCGACCCCTCACAAAAGAGGGAAAAGCTGTAAATATAGAAGAAGTGTTTGCAACTAAAGTAGCTATCTAACTATTCTAGTAGCCACACAATTTTAAACAAGCTATTCTTACAAAAAATATCTTTTTTATTAAGGACAGAAGATAACGCAAACGTTTTAGATAATTTTATTTTAACTTTTAGTATTAAATATTTATCATATTGAACATTTAGATTTTTTCGGTTCTTACCTAACTCTGCCATCGGAATCGCATTTCCATTTCCTTGCCCTGATTTACTGGAATAACGCCCATTTATTGACATTTTTAACAAAATCAAACCGATAGACTTAAGCTCTGCCTTTCTTTTTTATACAACCAACTTTGCAATTGGCTAACATGAAATTATAAATTCCGTTTTATTATACAATATACGAAACTATATTATAAATAAAATCTGATTACATTATTGTAAATATATATTTATTGTTAATAACAAAAAACTACTTCAAATATAAATTGATTCACAATCAAAAGTTGAATAAAATTATTAACATAAAATAAAACATCAAATATTTAAAAAATGCAAAACATATTCAATTTTCTTTAGTTAAAAATGATTTCTCATATTACACACTACAAAACAACTGCATTTTGCAACCGTTTGTTTTAGGTAATTTAATATGTTCCTATTTGGGTTGTAAATTTAATTTTATAAAGTTATATTTTGAATTCTAAAAATTTGATTTAGATAAATACTTTCTCAATTTGAATATGTTTTTGTATGTTTTGTTTTATTATAGTAAATTTAATAGCATTTGCGTTAGTACTATTAATAAAAAATTTTAAACATTTAGATACATTTATTTTAATATTTAATATGATTAAATTTATATTACAGGAAAACGAAATAAATTTGGATAAAGTTGATGTAATTTTATGTAATAAAAGATATTGTTTTTTTAAATAATTATAACTCTAATATGAGTGTTACATTATCCAGTCATATGATAATACACTGATTTGAACAAATATTACTTTTTTTACGCTAACGATCATATTTACAGTTTTATAAAACTTTTGATTTACTAAAATTTGTTTCTTACAAATGCACATTGTAATAATTTATTTTTACACATTTTTACTATGCGTAACAAACAGTACTAGAAATAAATACATCATATGTAACTATAGTAACATTAAAAATATACAAGATAACAATAAACAAAATTAACCGTAAATTTATACATATGTACAAGTACAGTAGGTACATGGACGGCTGTCAACATTAGCGCGGTATAATTCATTTGCATTTCTGACAATAATTAATTGCATTAGATTCGTTCAAAATGTTTATTCAAACAATTTTTAAACATTACATTAGTAACATTATTTAACAAATTATATAAAAACAACCGTTTCTTTAAAAATACGTTTACTAATAAATAAATATATATATGCATATATATATATATATATATATATAATTTGAAGTACAAAATATTTTTCTGAAGCTAAAATAAATATTTTAAAATGTCAATATAATTTATACTAAACAATTCCACTTATTTTAAAATATTTTTTAATTTAAATAATTAGTTAATTTTAAACAATATATGCAACAGAATTAATATTTAAATTTATTAAATTACCAACTACATATATAAACTACGTATATAAATATCATATTCCCATATTCATGGAAAAAACCAACGACCCAATTCATTCTATTAAATTTCAACCTGAATAAGATATCCAATTAAGTGGTTTTATTTAAAAAAACAATTACATCAAAAACAAAAGTACTACGCGGTCAAATATTACCTATTTAATTGAAACTTTAAACAAATTTCAAACCAGAAATTAATTAATTTTAATAATTCATATTACTTAAATATGGTAATAAGTAATAAAATGTGGGGCTTAAAAATTAAAAATATACTTGTTTAATAATAAAATTATTTTAAACATTTTCTCTAATCATTGTTAAAATGTTTATGTATATAAGCAATAATTGTACTGTATATATATGAGCATGTACGTAACACTGGTATTTTCATAAAGCTGTGGACACCATTTGGGTAACGTTGTTTGCCAAATAGCATGACCGTAATAGCACGACCCAAAGTTCAATATTTGATTTGCACAATCTTCCGTTGGATAAAGAAAATAACTTTGTCAAATTATACGTTTATCTCCAGAAAGACCAACAATAACGGACTTAGAATAGATAATTGATGATAGCAAAATAAAAGTTGGTAAGTCACAAAAACTTATTTAAAATCCATTTGCAAACATCTAATTAAAATTAATGCTTCTTAAAATCAAACAAAAATGTTGGCAAGATGTTTAAACACACATGAAATCATTTTGTTGCTCCATATTTTTTTTAAATTGTTGGACTTTTTTGTTATTTTTGCTGTTACTGTTATCTTGTTTCCCTATGCTTATTTTACAGCAAAAACATTTTGTAATAATAAGAAGAAGAAAAACAAGAAGATTTATTTGAATGCCAGTAATAGCATTCAAATCAATCTTATTTTACTGCCAGTCTGGCATCTTATCCATTTCTGCCAATTTGGTACGTATGATTGATTATTACAAAATTAAAGAATACCAGTTTAATTGTATTAAATAAGTTATGAAGCATTAAAACAGTAATAAAACAAAATAAACACAATACATATTCAATACATATTTAAATTGTTTTACATTTTTAGAATTGTAAATACCATTCCAATCAAACTAATTATTTTTTAATTATTAACTGGTTTTTTGTGAAAAAAGGATAATGTTTTGAAAACATATATCAAATATTATTTTATTTTATTGTTTATCTTAGAATAACATCCATTAAATTAAAATTAATCCTCAAAATGTTTAAATTAAAATTCATTAAAATCATGCAACTAGTTATTTTGTATGAATTTCTTTTTTAATGTACTTTTCAGTGACATTTTAACAATCTATTTGTTTATTCTAATTAATCAATTAATTAATTGATTATTAATTAATTGTACTTTTCACTACTTAAAAACAAATTTCTAAACTCTATAATAGAAAATAATTAATTAAAGTAAACCAAAAGTCTAATTAATTATTCAAATAAACATAGCATAGAAAATACTGAGCCATTAGTCAATTCTATACTGTGTTTCATTACTGCTATATTGTCTAAACCTAATACGGCGGCGATAATTAACAGGACTTGCCAGTCCAGTGCTTTCATAAATCAACCATTCTGTCACAAACAATAAATGATAATCCAAATAATCAAAAGTTTGGTGCATGATTAATTTCTATATTTTTATAAGCGATATGTTTCCATTTATAACACAATAGCATTATTTGTTGTTTGCTCTAAAATATTTGCATTTCCAAACTTTGGATAATGATTTGTTTTTAAATCTACTTAAAATTAATAATAAAAACTTTTTATAAATCTAGCGGTAATCGAGCGGTAGACTGCTCGATCTCCACGACCGACACAAATTGCGGGATCATGTTGGGCGTCGCTAAAATATCCACTACTGCAAGATGGTTAGCGTAAAGCATTTAAAGTAGTAAAAATATTAAATATTTTTTTATATTAGAATGTTACAATGGTCCTGTAATCGCAATGAGTCGATTACTTAACGTTGTCCATATTTTGCTTGGCTAAACTACCGGTCCCAACGTTTGAATTAATAACACAACTCAAGATTTAAACAAGTACCCTTAACTAATACGACTAGAGACAATCTATGAATTTAGTTTGCAAATAATTATTTAGTATTGTGCATAGAATTTGTATTCTTAAACAATTGATACACAGTCCAACTCACAGAGACGTGTCATTCTATTTTGCATCAATTCTAGTGTCTCACTGGATAGACGGTTAAAGCGCACGATTACAAAATCTGACTTTAAAAAAAGTTATATTGGTAGAAACAAAAAAACACCATTTAATCCAAAGTATGGCAAAAAGCAACACGATTCCGATTAAATGTGAAAACTAAATCTTTGGTGTACAGAATTGTCACGGTCAAAAACTTTAAAGTTCGATTTTATATGGAAGAATTGTGTTGGTTTATGCTCTTCGGGGCAAAAAAAACCGTTTGCATTGCATGCGTTTCAATTTGATTTCAACAATTTTGTTTCAATTAGCATTTATGTAAACAAAAATGTATGTGTACAATGTGAGAATCATATAATGTGCCCAGTTAACAACAAGTTTTTGTGACCCAGCCGCTTCCTTGTAAGTTCCAAATTCATATAGCATCCCAAATTCCTATGCAAAGAGGGTATAAGATGTGAACTGAACTTGAAAAGATAAATAAAGTTTTTTTACTAAAAGACAGCTTCTTTGTGACTACAGGAATTGACGAGGAGATCTTCTTCGACGTAATTGGAGGTTGACGCCGGCTGACGAATTTACAAGCCTAAACAGCTACATATGGTGAATGGATACCTTGAGATACATTTTCAATATTTTCAGTGTATTCTAGCACTTATTTAATGAAAGAAAGACCAGTGACCGATGTATATACGTTCCCTGCTGTTATTAGGCTAGTCCATAGAGGAAGAACAGTTGGGAACATCATAATCATCGGAAATTGAGATTTTATGGGCATTGCTCAAATCCTCAGGATCATTAGCATCACGAACGCTTGGTGTATATACCGTTTTATTAGAACAAACCTAGGGTTGTCGGTCAAATCTACCGCTCCAAAACGATCAACGCTACACTTGACCTTGAGTAAGAATAGGTTTCAGTATCACTGCCGTCACCATCCACTTACTGACAAATGTTTTCTGCAAAGCATTCAACTAATAATTCTTTTATTTTTACTATTTTGAATGTTTTATGGGAAACATCTTTCAGCATTAGACATTTTAGCAAAGCCGAACGTGGACCCGCATTTAGTGCCGGCGGTGGGATTTAAACCCATGTCCACCAGGTTCAAGTTGAGCGTTGTACCGCTAGACCATCCCGGCACATAAATAAATAAATTTTTTAACTACTGTAATTTCCATTAACATATCCATAATAGGCAAATTTATTATATACGGAAATAGTAATAATGAAATATTTTCATGTTCAAATCCATGACACACACATCCAATAACCTATGTCTGATTTATTGTAACCGTACCAAATTCTAAATTGTGGTTTTTTAAAGTATTGAAATAACTATTCAAAATCCAGATTAACAAACAAAAAGGGTTTATTTTCAAATATGTCACAATTGAAATATCATATCCACCGGAATATCTAAAACGCATCTCAGCTCTTGCAATTGATTTTGTCAACAATACTAAATAATTACTTGTTTCCAAAATTACTGTTCATTATATCTAAAATATCTTCAAAATATAATCAATTTTTTGCACACTATATTTTTTCATAAAAGCTCAAAAATGTTTTGAAAAGTACCAAAATAATTATACTCTAAATCTCAGCATCCATAAAAAAACCGTTAAAAAATGTAACAAAAGTTTGCAACAAAATCTATCAATATATAAATTCAACAAAGCCAATTCAAAACTTGATACACTATAGCATTTCAAAATTAGTATTTACAAAAAAATACTTTAGCAATATTCATTAAGAAGCAGCATCTGTAAAAACAATTCCACCGTAACCGGTCCCAAGTCCTACTGAGAAAGAAGAAGGGTTCGAGTTCAAAATTAGTCTTTGTAAAAAAAAATACTACTGAAAAAACAACAAAGACACCATCTCATTAAACTACGACAAAGTAGTAAAAACATAATTTGAATAACGAGGTTTGGAAAAATCCGAATAGAATTTTAATCTTCAAGACAAAGATTTTATGTACAATCATGTAGATTAGTCTTGTTATCAACATTATTATTACAAAACCCTTTTGCTTTAAAAATAAGCGTGAGGCAACGAACATGAGACAACAAAATTTTTCCATATATTCGAACATTTTACCAAACGTTTTGTTTAATTCCGTGAAACATTCATTCCAATCAGATCTTCCCGAATCGTTCTTAGTTAATTTTTCTTGTTGCCTCACGCTTATCAGAGCCAAAGGCTTTTGAAATAACAATAAATTGTATTAATGCAGCTAATACTATATTAGACAGACAGAATTGACTAGAGTCAAAGTGGTTAGAAGAAAATAATTTCTAAAAATATACATTAGCCTTCAATATGGCTGCAAAGCACTACTATTAATACTACTTACTGTAACTTTAAAAATGCACATAATTTGTTTCCTTTATGTACCACTTGAAGTTGTACATACTTTCATCTAGTAAAAATTAATTCACCTCTTCAACAACTTGTTCCAATTGTCTACTTGGAATGTGTGTGCAAACATTCTATATACCCACATAAATTACATTTTTGGCTTTTCATTAATTCATTGTAATACCTACAAAAAATCTCAATTTCTAATGATGGTGATATTTCCGACTGTTCTTCCTCTATGTGATGCATCCTGGACTAGTAGCGACAGAGACCGGATACAGAAATATATCTGGACTTCCCCTACAGCGAGTGGGTGCAAGAATGGGTAACTCTGACAAAACATCAAGCAGCTTTGTCAATGTTTGCGATTAGTGGCACCGTCAAAAAGACGCCATCTACCAGCCAAAGTACTTTGCTTTTCTTCTACGTTTGTTACGCTTTTCAAGCCATCGAAATCGATCATTTAATGTGCCGTACAAATAGAAATAATAAAGAGCTGACTGTCACTAACCACAATGAATTTATATATATATATATATATATATATATATATATATATATATATATATATATATATATATATATTGTTATGCTGTATATTAAATTAGTAAAACAATTTTTTAAAAATTTGAATCTATTTTTTATTGATTTTAGTAAAACGTGTCATACGTCTTTATTTCATTTCTGAATGAATATTACGAATTGCATCAATACTGCTTGATAGCCTGTCATTAACTATGGGCTGTAAATCATTTACCCTATGCAGCCTTCCATGTATTGGTTGTATTGATTATCAATTACAGTCAGCTTAAATACTTTAATAGAAGTACATTGAGCATCATACAGTATAAAATTTTTAATGAGAATTAAGGTCATACAATAATTGCAAAGTCAACAATGAAAAAATAAAGGTTTTAGTAACATAGTTATAGGAAACGTTTTATAAATCCCTCAGACCATACAGCATCATATTAAAGTAGTCGCAAATAGATATAACAATAATATGGTTGTGTTAAAATACAAAATCACAAAAGAAATTAATAATAATAATATTAATAATAGTAATAATAATAATAATAATAATAATAATAATAATAATAATAATAATAATAATAATAATAATAATAATAATAATAATAATAATAATAATAATAATAATAATAATAATAATAATAATAATAATAATAATAATAATAATAATAATAATAGTATTAATGATAACAATAATTGTAATAATAATTATTATTATATTAATAATAATATTATAATAATAACGAATTTCTGGACAACTGAGCAGTGTCCTGAAGACTGGCATCGTGTTACTATTGTTCCTCTTCACAAGAAGGGAGATCGGCAAATAACTGCCAACTACGGGGGCATCAGTTTACTTTGCATAGCTGCAAAAATTGCCACGTCAGCGATAGTTGATAGAATGCACCCGGGGAGGGAGAAGACCACACGTCCCAACCAAACTGGTTTTCGTCCTGGTTTGGAATGCGTTAATCAGATTCACACGCCCTGGTGCATCCTGGAATTTCGGACAAAGTTTCAGCGCCCTACGTACGTAACGTTCATAGACTACTCCTCAGCCTTCGACTCGCTAAACAGAAAACGACTGTGGATAGCTATGTTACGTGACGGAACTCAGATGAATCTTGTGAATCTCCTACGTGCTCTGTACAAAAACTCAATTCTGTAATCCGCAATTGCAACAGATCTACTACAAAGCCGTTCGAAATTCGCAGTAGTGTCCGTCAAGACTGTGTGGCTACTCCGCTTTTGTTCAACTATGCAATCGATGCTATATTTGCCAAAGTCTCTGGACAATTGGACAAATGTTGGTACAAAGCCCATCACCGACTTAGAATACGCTGATGATGCTGTTCTGCTAGCTGAAAATGAAAATCAACTGCAGCGAACATTGGATTTTCTTGTGAATGTTTCCGGTGAAAATGGCCTGAAGATCAATCCCAAAAAATCAGTCATGACATCATAGGCTCCTGATGCGAGGATTATATTAAATGATCCTGTGCTTCCCAATGTAAAGCAATTTATGTATCTGAACTCTTTAATTACTTCTGACGGAGGTTCATCTAACGAAATAAATCGTCAAATTTGTTTAGCTGCTGCTGCGTTTGGAAAACTTGCTAATCCATTATGGAGATGAAAAAACATCAATCCAAAGATAAAGATGAACATTTTCTCTTCATTGCTTTAGGGTCAGAGATCATGAAGCTCAACAACTCGTTTTGCATCATCCGTATCAAAGGACTGGACAAAAAAAATCAGTAACCGCCAAATTCGAGATGACTTCCAATTCGATAAACTTCCTTCTTTGGTATCGCGACAACGTAGATTGCGCTGGTTTGGACAAGTTCTTCGTAAAAATCCTGATGCAATCTCACATTCAGTAACTTTGGCTTGTCCAAATGCCGATTGGAAGAAAAGGAAAGGTGGTCAGAAAGGTACTTGGATGGACGCTGTTCGGGACGATCTTCACCCTATTTTGGCCGGGTCTTTATCTTGGAAACAATGGCAAAGTCGCTGGACTGACTTATCTGTGCTCGCCTCCGAACAATGGAGAAGAATTATTCGTGATGCTTTGAGAACTTGGAACTACTAAAGAGGTGGCTCTGCCACCAACTTTGTTGCTTGTCGTAATAATAATAATATCAATGGATTACATAAGCTAGGTAACCCTGAAGGTGAAATAATCAAAGCGCATTAATTGGTATTTGAAAGGTACAAAAATAGTGCATTCTTTATATGTTCTGGATTGGTTAAATATCTTGCCAAATAAGGAATGCATAAATTAAAGTAAATGCTTATCTTTAATTGGATACGAATAAATATTGTTTTGCTGGATGCAATTGATTTGTTGAGGTTGAAGTGTAGCTAGCGATCATTGCCCGCCATTATTCGTTTGATCAATGGATGATAATTTTTAAGATGTCCATCAATGATTTTATCGGTAATTTCTAGATGTGTAATGCCTATTGATTTAGCTATTAAAATCCCTTTTTAATAGCTCTGGGCAGTACACTAGTTTAGTCACAGTAAATTATTAACGAATTTGTGTTTGTGAAGACTATGTATTGCTACAGAAACAGTAAATTGCCATTCCGTCTAACAAGTAAAAGCCAAAAGGATTTTCACTTTTTGTTATACAGAAGTCAAAGGTATGATGATATTTGTGGGGATTTAAATAATACATATAAAGTCTCAATTTCCAATAATGGCGATATTCCTGTAACATCCTAGGTGCTCCCAAGCACCTCACGTAGAACGGAATTATTAGAATCTGATCGACTAATGCTCATTTGACGTCTATGTATGCCACTCGCTGATATAGACTGCTGCTATATGCATGAGAGGAATATAAATCAGTGCTCATTTTTATTCTGATTGTCAATTGAATAAGCACAAGTTCAATATAGTCAACAACCTCATATTTGTATAATTCAACCAGTATTTCGATATTATTAATAATTAAGCAAAACAATTTATTTATTTGTGTCTACTATACAATATGCAAAGTTGTTTTTCTTTATTCAGTCAACATTAGCACTATTTTAACTTTCCAGCGTACGAAAATCGATCCTAATGATAAAACGCACACGTTTATTAGTAACTCAAAAACAACATTCACGGATCAATGTAGGTACCAACCTAATTTCTAATAACTTTATGTTCATCAATATATATATACAGAGGGAGAGAGAGATTGCTCTAACAACTAATCTAACCCCATTATTTAGATTATTGATTGCAGTTATTAATATGATCACCTGTTATTCTTACACCAAATGATTGACTTTGAGTTCATAAGCGTAGTGAAGATACAAGAATAACCAAGTTTCAAATCTGTTGAATAGCATCGTCATGGTGACACCATGGTTCGCAAAAAATTGATGAGGCCGCTCGACTTTTTGTTGATGTTATCCCGCTTAGCCCAACTGCTACATATTGAATACCTATACCTTGAAATATCTCTTAAATACTTTGAGTGTATACTTGAACCCATCTGCCAAAGGGGGAAGTCCAAATATACCGCAGTGCACCTGGTCCCTAATCCATGTTAGTTCAGAAAGCACCGCATATGGGGTATGGAATTACAATTATAATCATAATTGGGAATGAAAACTTCAAATACTCAGTATACTTATTATTATCCTAACAAAAAAATATCTAGTATTCAGTTCCCAAGCAATAAATAAGAAACATCTTTTCTATTCAACGTCATCGGAATTTAGTTTATACATGGGAGCATGCTACTGCTCAGCAGTCAATTCAACAAAGCTGGCAATACTAGCAGAACGCTCGAATCCGTAAACGAACCTATGAGAAATTAAGAAAAATGATTCAATACACTGGAGAGGGATATTAAATATGTATTACGTACCCCTTTTATTCAAAATAGAAATGATCATAGACATTACTTACAACTGCATTTATACACTTAAAACAAGAGACAATAAAAATAACTCTTATTCGTGATGCTATAAACCTGGAAAAGATAAATATTTAAAGTTTTTGGCAGGTTCCACCCTAAAAGCTTTTCTTATCTATTCGATAACCAAAACGTACGTCAACAAACATATTCGAAAATAAATTGAGATGCGAGCAAAACATTTTTACAATAACGATAAAAAACAATTTATTGTTTCATACATACATTCCGTTGATGTTTGAACATAATAAAGTTAGCAAAGACAAAAATTTTCATCAACGAAATAAAAAAACAAGAAAGCACTTATTGTGCAATATTATTCTTGAATATTGAAGCCATGACTATTCACACAGCTGATTTGCTAAAACTGATTCTCAAATGTGAATTTTCTGTCAATTGACTGTTGTGTAATTCCTAGTAAATAAAAGTAATCCTAAAACTTTAAATACTTACTATAAGGGCTTGGATAGCACTATCAACAGACTCCAACTGAACCAAAGCCATCTTATTTTCTTTCCTATCAAAAATAAATAATCAGAAACACAAAAACTTACTGCATAAAGCGAAAACCGGTTACAACAAATCCTTTTGAGTCAAATAGAGCGCGAATATTCTCTTCAGAAATGGAAGATGGAATATTACTCAAATGCAAAATATGGCTAGGAGGATATATGTTTTGGTAATTTTTAGAATTGGGTTTCCGGAAACGATGTAAAAGACTATTAGAATAATCCTTGGTAAGCTCATTCTCCATATCTTCTTTAGGTAGTTGAACAACGTTGTGACGGGAAACAGAAATTTTCAACACTTTACCCCATAATCGTTGTTCAGCTAAATACTGTAACGCTTTAAAAAAAATTATATAAATTATTTGACTAACCTGTCAGTGCTTGTTGCGAATCCGCGAATTGAACTAAAGCAGTATCTTTCTTGTTAAACATTATCTTCACCCGTGTCACATCACCATAAACTCCTATATACATTATAACAGCATTAAAATCATTAAAACGCATGTGAACATATATATATATATATATATATATATATATATATATATATATATATATATATATATATATATATATATAATATATATATACTTTAATAAATTACAACACTCAATGTTACAATACAAACGTATAACTATTACTTTCAATGTGTTTTTAATAAATATACTGTACAAAACTCTCTCCATGCATACATTATATTTTGGTAACTAAAATACATACTCAATTTTTTCCAATTCAATTTATCACAATTACTCAAACCAAACAAATATTTGCATCATATTATCGTTTATACTTTTAACAAACAAAAAGTAACTGAAACCAGTAAATGCTAATTAATTTCATTAAATACTACACAATAACTCATTTCTACAGAAACATATTTTATAATAGATATCAACACTCAAAATCAACTCATTACTGTCAAAATACAAACAAAACAAAATCAAAAGAAAAAGTAATGGATATCAACACGAAAATTTTTGTAACAGCAGAAAAAGAAAAGTAATAAACCTACCAAAAAGCATAAAAAGGGCATCGGGATATACTCTCTTTACCAAGATAAAAGTGAAAACAATGAATCCGTTGTAACATGTAGTCGACATGTGTGATAAATTTGAACAAAAACGGGATACGGATAAAAACGGCCAAATTGAAAATATAACCAACCAACGAATAAAAACCAAAGGTTCATGATAAATAATGTGAATCGAAATATGCAAAAGAAAAAGAAAATAAGTTAAATACAACGTACTTGTATTAGATCAAATAAAATCAGGTTAAAATATAAGAAACTTACATCTTCATTCAAATTTGATACAATGAGAACAGTGCTTCCATTGTTATTTGGAGGGGAACGCACGCCCACAGAAGACGAATGAGTTGAAATAGGTTGCATTGAGCCCATTACTCCTTGATTTGAGTTAGTTAAGTGGGGTAACACACCTGTTTGAACAGCACCTCCTTGAAGAGCTGCTAAAATAGATGATAAATTTGGAACTCCTGGTACAGACTGAGCACCTGAGAGATTGTTCTGAGAAGTTAGAGCCATAAAGCTAACCGTAGCAGCCGCCGCAGCTGGAGTCAGAGCTAAACCTGACTGCTGAGCTAGAGCAGCCAATTGAGCTGTTAATTCATTTATTCCAAGATTGTTAGCATTCGGTGGAGCAATCATACCAACAGGAAGATGTATTCCTTGATGCGCAATATTGGGTAACATTTGCCCTCGAAAATGAGATGGCAAATTATTGGGATTGTGTCCACAACCTACATTTCCGTTGTTGTTAGCACCCACCGTATGAGAACGCAAATCCGCTGCCTCTTCAGCAGTCAAAGGATTGTTCACGTAATCTCTACATTTTTCACTTTCGTGACGTACCTCCAAAGGACCATGATTCTTCGAAAAGTCAACACGCAAAGAACAGCAACCAGTGTATATATTTTGACCATTCAAATGCTAAAAACGTTACTATCAATAATATTTATTTTACCAGCATTGCTACAAATGCATGTATATAGTTATCAAATTCAATAAGACCATAATACTGACTATTCTTTAAAAATGTAATAATCCGCAATATTTTTCCATAACGATAAAATATCTATAAGATAATTTACATTAGTATCTAAATAATAATACTTTATATAAGATCGTATAATTTATTATCTGGCCCATTATATTATCCACCAATACACGCAAAACTGTGTTAGGCATACCACAATTCGCACCACAAAGATCTTGTTGTACAATGCAATTAGCATTTTCAATAGCACTTCCAATACTATCATTTTCAGAATGCAACTCAAGATGTTGATGCTTGGAAAATTGCATAATAAGAGTACGACCTCGCAATGTGACTTGGTATTCACGATAATAAGTTACCATCAAAATAGCACTTTCCAAAGATTGCATTTCCATCAACGCCTAAAAACATTATCAAAATTTATACTTACCTGATTAGCCTTTTTGGAAAGTACCATATTTTCAATCAAACCAAAAGGTATACCTAGCAAAGCTATTTCGTGTTCCAAAGCATCCGCAGGCATATTTCTAATGTGAACAACCTTTGAGGGTACCGTTTCAACATATTCAATTCTTGACTAAAACAAATATTTTAGAAAATTTAATATACTTTTTTGTTATCATTTATTTCAGTGTCCATTGGAGCATGACTGTCACCGTTCATTATAAAACCGTTTGTTGCATCACGCTAAAAAGTGGTTAAAAAAACAACTAAATATAAATAATTATCCATAAACCCCCACAGCTAACTTTAATTTAAATAATAAAATACAACATAGGAAGTTTACAATAAAAATTAGTCTATATTCTAGCCATATCAAGTCTGAATATGAAGAACCTAAACCTCTACCCACTTACAAATATAAAAACTTCCTATAGTAAACAAAAAATAACAAAATTATCAAAACTATGACTAAATCGACTTATTGAAACATAAAATAGTCTAGATTTTAATACACAAAACATTCATTAACATAACTGAGGAAACCTAATTTTGACAAAATCTGTATATATATTAATAACAAAACACTTAATTCCAACGTATATCAATAATAAAGTCACTATATCTTACGACATCAAAATAAACAGAAAACTAAACTGAAAGTAAAACTCACCTTGCGTTTACTTGACTAAAATAAAAAAATAAAAGAACATTTAAGTATTTCATCGTTAAAGTAAACTAAATCAACTAAACATTAAAAATTGTTAAGCTTATCATAACAAAATTAACATGAAATAAAACGCCTTACAATCAAATCAGCAGACATGGCTGTCGTTCGAAAGCGTACTAGCCATTGATGTAGTTAGAAGTTTATTTTAAGAAACTATTATACTTTATAACGCTTTTTATTTTAAAGTTTATACTTTTTAAAATTGTTTTTAAAATAATTATTATTATTATTTTTTATTTGTTTAAAAGATATTAAATTACAAGTTTTTTGTCATTAATAAAAAAACTTCACACTTTATAAAAAAACTTGGCATGTTCGTTAAAAATAAATAACTATTTGTTTTTTTTATTTAAAATATAAATTTTAATTCTGGTTTCTAAATGACATTTATCAATTTTATATGGTGTTATATAGTTATATATGGTGTTTATATAGTGTTATCTATATTTATTCAAGTTTAGGGTTTATTCACGAGTTATGTAAGAGAAAACTCCTTTTGGTACTCAGTTCAATAGTATATTTTATTGTAAAAATTAATCTAGACATATTTATTTAAGTTTCGTTGTTTACATTTAGTTTTTTAATAATAGTGCAATTGGGCACAATAATGATTGAAAAACATCAAAAACTATTATTTTTATTAATTTCTATTTTAATTATAATTTCTATATTATTATACAATTAAAAATATTAACATTATTTAAACTTTGTTTTAATAAACAATTGAAGTTATCATATATACGTTGTTGTAGTAATTGTAACTTTGTAAAGTATTGTTGGATCTTGTTATTTCTCTTGACAAACAGTTTCGGTATGTAAATATTTTGGAATAATAAATTGCAGAACAATGTTTTAAGTCACATAACACTTTTTTAATAAAAATTAACTGTAGTTGTTAGTTAAAATATCTTCTTAACAAAACTTGGAATTAGTTAAATCAATTAATATATCGAAAACAAAACCTTATTTTTCCGGATTAAGTGCTTTACAGATAACTTTTTGTACAGGTTACAGGTTACAGGTTAATACACTAGTTGATTAGGAGAAATCTCCTTATAGTCCTCGGTTCAAAAATATCAATATCAATTAATTAAAAATATAAGATAAAGCAATGAAAATGAAATGTGAATTAAGTTAAACAAAATTAGATAATGCAAACTTGTCATATAATAATTTAAAAGCATGCAGATTGGGAGCATCAACAATGTAAACTGGGAGGTTATTCCAGGTAGATATGACTTTGTGGGAGAAAAATGCTGCCTGATCTTCTTATTTGCCCGGGGCTTAAGCAGCTTAAAATTGTGTCTTCTACGATTATCTTCTGATTTAGCGAAGTAAGGATATAGAGAGTCAGACTTAAATAATTGGTAGACTAGTACTAGGTCGCCTCGGAGTCTCCTATCTGTTAATGGGAAGAGATTTAAACTAGAAAGCCTGTCTCCATACGGGAGGTACTTAAGAGCCGTAGGTATTTTTGTGAATTTTCTTTGGACCTTTTCTAACAGGGTCGAGTCTTTGACGAGCACTGGGGAGGTTACTTGGACGCAGTATTCGAGATGAGGTCTAATATATAACATATATAAAAGTCGGGATAGGTCCGGAAAGATTTTTCCTAGGTGTCGCCTAAAGAAATGCATTAGATGTATACATTTTTGGGAAGCCTTGGAGTGATGAGTAGAAAAATGGAGAGATGAGACAAATGTTACACCCAGGTCTTTGACCGTATGTACTTTTAGGATGGGCGGCTGTTCAAGTAGCGGAACAAAATAACTATTAGAGTTCCTCTTACTTAATGCTAAATGAAAACACTTAGACCAATTTAACGGGAGTTTATTAGCGGAGGACCAGTCATAAATATTCCTTATATCTGATTGCAGTAATTCAGGGTTGGAGCCCCAAATCTTCACATCGTCAGCATAGAGCAGGATGTTCGAACAAACTACTGTTGGTAAGTTATTGATAAAAATAATAAATAGTAGAGGGCCTAGGACCAAACCTTATGGAACTCCTGAGCTAATTGCACACCAGGGAGAGGTGTCACAACCCAATTTAACACTAAAGCTACGATTCGTTAAAAATTCCCTAATCCAAGAAAGGAGGGAGCCTGAAATACCCAGATTAGCTAGTTTGTTTAATAATAACAAATGTGGAACCTTATCAAAGGCCTTCGCGAAATCAAAATAAATAGAATCTACATTATGATCTTGATTAAGAAAGGATGTGAGACTATCAGTGTAGGACAGTAAATTAGTGAGACACGATCTTTGAGGCAAAAAACCGTGTTGGGCCGGATGAATTATCTTATTCTTGAGGAGAAAATCTATTAAATGATGCTTAATTAACCTTTCTAGCACTTTGCTTGGGGCAGATAAAATACTAATCGGCTTATAACTTAATGGAGAGTAGCGATCACCTGACTTATAAATAGGTCTGATGTATGCTTGTTTCCAAACATTAGGAAGAGTCCCTGTTATAAGTGATTGACTAAAAATTTTTGCTAATATGGGGGAAATAATAATAATAATAATAATAATAATTTATTACTCAAAAAAGCATTTACAGTATTGCATTTTTTGAGGTACAAACCAATTTACAGGTCTGATCACAAACTATAAAATTTTTTAATATGTTAATATATATATAATTATTAATATATATTAAAATAAAATAAATATTGATAATGTTATATACATTTTAAAAATAAACAAATAATAAAATGAACAATTTTATTTTGTTGGTATTTGCCCGCACAATTTGAACTAAAAATAATTTGAAAAATGTTTGGTTATAATTGGATTATTAGTAAACTGGGGTTATATAAAGAGAAATTATTAAAATTATAAACAATAGTTGGAAAACGGTAAACAATGTATATAAAATAGTATTATTTTTTATTTAGATGGGCGAATTGCGATTTTTAAGTGAACAATATAATGAAAAGAAGTTTCTCATGGACCAACAAAATAATCGAACGTTGTTTGATTAGTGATATTGGAAACAGTATGGATGTTGATGTATTTTTTAAAATTAGATTTAAAAGCTTTAAAGTATTGTATTTTTCTTAAATTGATTGGTAAATTATTCCATAATTTAGAATATTTAATTAAGAAAATTTTTGCTCTCAGGGATGATTTATGATGCAATTTACGCACTGTATATTCTTTATTTTTTAGTTTACGTTTAAATTTGTTTGTATCAAATTTTATTGAATAGTTCAAATTATTATTGAAAATTGATTTATGGAATAACAATAGATTTATTTGGATCCTTCTTAGCCATAGAGGCTCAAGATTGAGCAATTGATTTCTTTCTTTGTATTCCATATTTGATGAAAAACCAATGATCATTTTTGTAAAATACCTTTGAACATTTTCAATTTTCATTAAATTTGTTTTTGATGTAAAATCGTGAATGAAGCAGCAGTAGTCAATTATTGGCCGAATAGCATATTTAAAGAAAGCTATTTTGCTTTCTTTAAGAATAAATATATTATTTGCTCGTCCTAATAATTTTTTGCATTTGTTAGTAATATGGGATACATGCTCAGAAAATCGTAAGTCTTTTGAGTAGTAGGTGCCCAAGTCTTTAATCATTGGTATAGTTTTCATTGTGTAATTACCCAAACTGATTGGATGTACGAAACGTCTGCCAAATGAATAATAGAAAGATTTATCGAGGTTTATTTCTATTTGGTGGTTAGTGCACCATTGATAGAAGTTTGATAAATCTTCTTGTATATTGCGGTGCGTTGATTCCGAGCTTTTATCGTAATCGTAAGCTATTTTAATGTCATCCGCAAAAATAAACATTTCACCGTAGGTTATTTCTCTATCAATGTCGTTGATATAAAGTAAAAAAAGGATAGGACCTAATACACTACCTTGTATGACCCCACTATCAATTTTTTGAGGCTGCACAGTCCTTCAGAACACGAGAGTAGATGCCATCAGGACTACGGGATTTGGATTTAAGTTTGATCAGCTGATGTAATACTGAAGGAATGGAGACAGTAGGCGAGGTTACTAATAGGGACGAGTTAATATTGGAGGGGGATAATCATTATCTGTTGAATATACTGACTTGAAATAAAAGCTGAAGGACGAGCAGACCTCCAGAGGAAGGAGGAAAGAACCACTGTTCCCTTCAGACATGGACGAGAAACACCGCAAACCCTTTGACGTTTTATATATTTAAATAAAAATGTTTCGGTCCGCTTTCGATTTTAATAATAACTTGTAAAGCTGTTTGTTTTTGAATGCTCTAATTAAAGCTACACAACCATTACGTAAAGCTAAATATTAGTGATAGAAACAGGGTAGTTTCGAAGTTTTCCATTTATTAAAAGCTACATTACGCATTTGAATACGACGCTTTAGAGAACGCGGGAAGTTGAACTTGGGATGTGTAGGGACAAACGTTGTAATTAATTATAGAAAATATATTTCTAGTTTTCTCCAGTAGCCTTAGAAACTTTTTTAACATATTAAAAAATGCATTTTTGTAAATGTTGTAAATATACGTTTTTCCAAACTTACTTTAACACTTACAACCAATTTTTGATTTTATGAACATGGGACTGGTTACATTCCGGGCATTATACAATTTAATAAATTACTTGCAGTTATTAATGACATTTAAAAAATGAGTTACAATGTTGTGATATGTATTATTTCAGGTATCATAACTGTAAACAAGTTGAGATGCCAAAACTCTTTTTTAGTACCAGATTCTTATGTTTCTTAAACAATCTGGAGGAAGTAGGAGATGGAGAGTTAGATAATGGGGGAAATTTGTAACAGAAAAATTTACAAACAAAGATAAAAGACAGACAAATATAATGCAATAAGTTTAATTATAAATTATAAAATATTAACAAAGATAATAAATTATATAAAAAAGTAATGAAACAAATTTTCTATTAAAATGTAAAAGCATTGCAACAATTTTTATAAGACAATAAAATGTTTTAATTGACATTCAATATGAAGCACACTTTACCTCGTAAGTGCTACACTAATTTATTATTTGTTTTGTCTTGTTTAATTTTTTCTTTTATTACACAATTGATTTCATTTTGCTACTTTGTCTACAGCCGACAGGTTGTAAGAGTTCATTGTTACTTGCTTTTTAAATAAATACTTATATGTATTTCTTCTTATTTATCCGTTTTTAAAACTTAACTGCTTTATTTCAACTAATTTGTTTTATTTTTTACTTTTTGTTTTCCTTTATTTTAGTCCCAAAAGAAATCCATAATTTTGAACAACTATTTAAAAGATTTTCAATTTATTTTGTGAACAAATTTGTAATCAACTATACATATATATATTATTGAATAAAATACCTGTTTAATTATTCTATTTTTATCAATATATTTTAACACATTTATATTTACAATAAATTGTACTTGTTTTTGTATTTTTACGCTGCAGTTTTAATTAAATGTTCTCCTTATTTTATTTTTTTAATTTTTAATAATTATTTTAATTTTTAGCACTAATATAGAATTTGGTTATTTTTATTAATTTTTGTTTTTATACTTACATTTTCTATTTAATAATTCAATAAATTTACAACATATTTATATGCTTTATATCTAAGTGTTAAACTATTTTATTTTGCATTTTAACTTCCTATTAGTTTTACATTGTATTTTTTTTCAATATTAAAAAAACAATAAAAATGAGTTCTAACAGGTGGTTGTCCTATTCAATTTATATTCTCTTTAATCTAATTATCAGACCCTTATCCTAATATAGATAATAAATCATCTTATGATTTGCAAAGTATATATAAGTATATATACATAAAAACAAACTATCTTTTTTAAAACTATTTTTTATTTTAGAATGTAATTGTTTTTTGTTTGTTTAAATTAACATAAAATGTAATAAAACTTTTTAAAGATTAATATGAATTTATAAAAAGTAATTATTAAAATTATTAAATTAATTTTTTTTTTAATTAATTATTTTTTATTAAAAATATTTAACTTTTTATTATATTTTAAAATTTCTAGGACAGATTTTGTCAGATGTTTCGCAATACATTTCAAAGCGGTTTTTTATCAATTTTGTTTAGTGTAGGATCAAAACCTCTACAGATCTGGGACAAAAAGGTTTGCGGCAATTATTAAATAAATAATAAATATTTTTAGGTTAGAAATGGTCATATAAAAAGGATTACTGATAATGAAATTCAAGCGTTGGTATTAGAACTACTAGGAAGCAATATATCGTAGGACTGTTAATGAATTTATTTGTTTATTTTAGCAATACTTATATTTCATGTCCCTCTGACCCTGCGAAAGTATTGGGTATTAAATTACCATTTCTTGTACTGATTGTGAAAAATATGAACAAATATTTTTCTTTCGAAGTTCAGGTACATGACATACTTTTTATTTAATGCGTTTTAGATATTAGATGATGATGGTGTTAAAAGACGGTTTAGAGCCAGTAATTATCAGAGTACTACTCGCGTTAAACCATTTATATGTACGATGCCGTTACGTTTGGATGAAAATTGGAACGATATATTTTTTAATCTAGCGGATTTTACTAAAAGAGCATATGGAACAAATTTTGTTGAAGTATTACGTGTTCAGGTTGGAATTACTATTAGTATTATAATGACTTTGAGAAATTGCTTATATTAAGCTTAGGTTTGAAGAAAATTTGCATTGTATTATTTAAATTGAGATGTAAAATACTATTTTATTATTTAATAAGTATTTATTATTAAAAGAGCATTTAATTTTTTGTTTGATATTTTAAAACGATAAATACAAGTGGAATAGTTTAGTATTCATAGCTTTTAGACACCATTTTCACTAATTGAACATTTAATGTAACCAAATTGAAACACGTATGTAGTGCAGTCAGTTAGATTTATATCCCTGTGTAGTATGTTGTGAGCAACTTAAGCACTATTAATATTGTTTTATTTGTGGTTACTATTTATAAATTATGTATTAAGTTGTTTTTATATTTTAATAACATTTTATTTACTTTAGAATTGGTTTAAAATAGAATTAATTTTTTATTATATTTTGTTTAGTTGTAATTAAATGTAAATTTTAGTTTTGGGTTGCGCATAACACGTTTTCCGGTTTTTATCCCGTGTTGAGAAATAAGAATTAAAGTGTGGGTTTTGCAACTTTAGTTTTCTAAAAATATTTCTTTACTAAAAGTAGATTAAATCAACTTACCAAGATACACTGGTGTTAAAAGAACAGTCAGAGAATTAAAATTGAAAATATTTACTGTTATTCAGTGTCCCTATGAAGATAGCACGGTTAAACTTAATTTTCTTACGTAAGTCGAAATTTTTATTCTCAAATGTAGGATTTACAATGTCACAGAATCGTGTTGACAGATGGTTTAAGAACTATATCTCAACACTCACTATTTGAAGCAAGTTATTTGAGAAGTGTTGCAAATATTTAAAAAAAATTACATTACGTAATGGAAAAGTTTAATTTAATATTTGTGAACTTAACGTTAATTATTTTTAAAAGATATTATTGTTTAACATAAACTTAAGTAGGTAGATTACATTTTATATGTAAGTAATTTTTTTAATGTACTGTTTAATTTGTAGTGTTAAAATTGGAAATAAACAAGAACAATAACAAAAGTTTGTGGCAAAGTCACCTTTTTATTAGTTTCAAGTTCTCAAAGCATCACGGATAATTCCCCCCCATTGTTCACGGTTTTCGGAGGCGAGCACAGATATGTCAGTCCAGCGAAATAAAATGTAAAAGATATCAGCTATAGATACAGAGTAGATGAAAAATCTTTAGAAATGTATAAATATCAGGGTTTTTTGTATTTAGTAATGAAGACCTGAGACTTCTTAATGTGGTTAGTTGTAGGTTGTAGTTAATAAACTTATCTAAATGATAAATGTATATTTTTTGTTTGACTAATTACTGTTGTCCATAATTTGCCCATTCTTATTTGTGACCATTCATTATCCATTATCCTTCATCCAGGATATTGTTTTATTACTCATGTTCACACATGAGTTATTCACATTTGATATATACTATTATATTAACATACTATTAACTATAGTATGTTTCCTAAGTAATATAATGCCTCTTCACACATAATAATGCACACAACTTTTGAGTATACGTTAATTTTCATTTATTTTAGTATATGTAATTTAATCTTATTTTATTTTCTGACTGACGTCACATACTACTAATTGTATCGTCTTTTTATAATTTTATATTTTTTGTGTGCTGAAAGCTATTTCTATTGAAGTATCTAAGTCAATAACACTATTAATAACAGTGGTGTGAATTTAATTGTCATTACTAGTTCACATTTATATAATCTATTATTTTAAAATATAATTAAAGATATTAGTATTGTGTTATGTATTTTTTATTTATTGATTTACTTTTACTTTTTTAATTATATTTTAGTCTATTTATAAAATGCTGTATGGTAGCATCACTGTCATTGTAAATGGTTTTTGATTAATGATTAATAATTGTTTAGGTGTGTATCAATCTTTTAACACCCAGAATTATTACTATTGTATCAGAAATTATGGTCTAGCAATACAGCGTTCGATTTGGACTTGGGTGGGCATGGATTTGAATCCCATCACCGGCACTAAAATGCAGGCCCATGTTCGGTTTCACTAAAATGTCCACTGCTGAAAGATGTTTCCCGTAGAACGTTTAAAGTAGTAAACATAAATAAAAAATGTATATAATTTTAATTAGTTTGTTAACACAGAAACGTGAATCGAAACTTTGCATTAAGAAATTTACTGTAATGCAATAATGTTTTAGTGTTTTGATTTACAGCTGTACTGTAAATTTGTTTATTAGAGTTGGTGTCATGGTCACTTTTTATTATTTCTATATTTGTACAGCATTTTAAACAATTGACTTTGATGGCTTGATAGGTATAACATACGTATAAGAATAACGAAGTTTCTTGGCTAGTAGACGGCACCCTTGTAAAGACGCTCGATTTTCTTTCAGGGTAATCTCCTTTGTTTTAAAAAAAATCTCGTTTACAATCAAGTTTTTAAGATAGGTCGTTAAAAATATTTATGTCTAATTTTTTTGCTTTGACTGTATTGTAGAAACTTTGCTGTTTATGGATATTATTTTAGCATTGATAAAAAATTTAGACATCAAGTTATCTTATTTTTATTTCATTTTTTACTATAACAAGTAGATTTATTTGATCACTAAATTGATTAGTTTGGTAAACAATTTAATAAGTCCATTGCTGCTAGAAGAATTTGTTCAGTTTGCGTTTTTGTAATTAGGAGTGGATTTTTTGAAAATGAAGGAAACATATTTGGTAAATACAGTTGAGATTGTAAGAGTAAAGGATTTTTTTGAAATTTTAAACATAAATTTAATAAGCAACGTGCTTTTTCATTTTATTGATGGTTACTTTTGTAATAAATGGTAATTGTTAAATGAGTTTAATTTTTAAAATTTTTTAGAAACACATTTTTTGTATGCAAAAAGTAGATTGTTTTACATTTTTGTAACTAACATTTTTGTGACTAACTTTTAAAATACAAAATTAACACTGTGGTTTTTGGTTATAAACATTTTCAGAATATATATTTTTGGTGGTTATTAATAACTTATTCAAGAGCTTATTTCATTTTTACTGAAAATATTTTTCTATATATATATATATATATTACAGGTTCATGCTAATTGCAGAATAAGGCGTATATATTTTTGCGATCGCATTTATTCTGACGATGAACTTCCAGCTGAATTTAAATTATATTTACCTGTGCATACAGCTCGTAGTGAATGAAAATTTTGTATGAAAATTTTACTGTAAATATTGTACTCTGTAACATACCACGTTTTGAAATTTTTGTACTTGAATTCAATAAACCTATTTTTTTGTTTGTAATTTTTCTATAACTTATTTTAACGGAATTAGAATCTAATGTGAAAAGCAAGATAAGAAAGTAATAAAATGAAAACATAAATACATTTTTTGTTTACGAAAAATCACCCCTGTTTTGGATTGAATTAATACAAAGTTTAAATTTAATTAATTTTTTGCACAAAAATAATAATAAAATGTTGTACTACTTTTAAGTAGTTAGAATTTTATTACTCGTTTTAAGAGTTTCTATTCGGACGTACTTTTCTTACCATGATGCATTATTAAGTGGTAATACAATACAACAGTTTTTTTATAGCAGATTTTGCTTTGATTAATAACTTAAATCAACTGTGGCTTAAATTGCTTTAGATAATTATAATTTTTTTATTGTTGACATTTTGCATACTTTTAAATGTGGCTTTTAATTCAACTGTTTATAAATACATATTCCTGAATTTCAAAATAAAAAATAAGTTTATTGGCGTCTACTTAAAGGAAAACACAGTTTTTAAAAACAAAATATTACATATAAAATTTGTTATGGTGATGTTAAGAAGTGATTACTTTCAATTAAATTTGTTTTCCATTGTAGAAGACAATTGAAACAACTGTTTAAAAAACTCAAAACAAACAAGATTTTTATTAATTTAAGTAATAAAAATAATATAAAGTAGTCGATAAAAAATTCTTTACACAAATAACTACGTGGACAAATTATGCACAAATTGTCTGTACAAAATTTGTGGGTAGCGGTGTGTGTTTAAATGATCAATTCGGGTTTACATTTTATTTAATGATAATCTGGTGGTTTTGAAAAAAATGGTGAAATGAAATGCTCTAAAAGCCTTTGCTAATCTAAATTACTTTGTTTATTTTGTGATTACTATACAACTTTGTAACTTTTCCATATATATACTGCAGATGTGTTATTTCTTATTAGTAAGAACGTTTGGTTTAAAAATGTATACATCGGATATTATTATTATTTAGTTTAGTAAAAAACATTCACATTTTTACCTATAAATAATTTTCCATTTTTAATTTTTATTAAACTATCCATTTTAATTAGTACAGTTATGCAGTATAATTGAAATGTTTCCTTTGAAGTCTGTATAATGGATATAAACAGCGTTTAGATTTCTATTTACTGAAATGTGAAAAACGTTTTTAACAAAATAATCAACTACATATTACACAATCTTTAATTTTTAAAATTTTTATTACTTTGAATGTTTTACGAGAAATATCTTTCAGCAGTGGACATTTTAGCAAAGCCAAATGTGAGCCCACATTTAGTGTCGGTAGTGGGATTCGAACTCATGCCCACCGAGGTCCAAATCGAGCGCTGAACCACTAGACCATCCCAGAACCTTTTTAGTTGAAAAAAGTGTACTTTCAACTGAATTTATGAAATGATAATTTTATTTAATTAATTTTAATTTTGTTTTTAAAATATTATAACCTTTTTTAATGTGGTAAATATTAATATTCGACTTACTTATTTTGTTAATTTTGGTTGTCAATAATAATTAATGGATAAATCGAAAACATTAAGACTGCTTTCTATTTTTTATAAAAAATAAAAATTGGCACTGACTATGTTTTCTTTACTACATTTACTTTAGTATGTTGCGATTTTGAAAACATAGCAATTAGTGCTAAACGGAATGTAGTTAAAAGCGTACATTGTGGGTATTTTTGTACAAATATTTTAGAGTTTTTAAAATGTTTTGTACCTAATTTAGTATAGAAATATAGAAAAAATTTAAATGTGTAGTTTTACAATGTTTGTTAAAAAATAACTATTGTTGTTAATAAAACTGGTAAGTAATATAGTCATCTCTGTACTTGTAATAACCTTTTTAAGCCATTATTAAGGCATTATTGTGATAGCCAAACTATCTACAAAATTAGTGAAACCGTTAAATATTTTTCCGGGGTTGTTTATTTTAGTCCAATGGTAAACATATACCTTAAAATACCTTTTAAGTACCTCGAGTAGATGTTTGTATCCAACTGTCAAGATGGAAGTCCGGTAGGATACTGCTGTAAACGCTTTCTAATCTATGTCAGTCTGAATTAGGTATGGAGGTACGAAAAAATTATTATCACAATTATTGGAAATTGAGACTTGGTAAACATTACTCAAATTCTAAAGATTAATAGCACCTCTTTTTAAAACTTTAAAAATATTTTTTACAATTAAACAGATTTATTTCAATCCAAGTAGGTTTATGAA
Source organism: Cardicola forsteri (assembly GCA_025895645.1). NCBI lineage: Eukaryota > Metazoa > Platyhelminthes > Trematoda > Strigeidida > Aporocotylidae > Cardicola > Cardicola forsteri. The sequence goes on along the minus strand of JAKXYG010001506.1, from coordinate 55,345 downwards.
CGTTTAGGTAAAAGTGGATTAAGTGTATAGCATTTATTTAAATGACTATACAATTAAAATGTTCATATCGCTTTAAATATATATAACAGTTGTATAATTATATGACTTTCTATTTTTATAAATGTATATACATGGTTGTTACATTTTTTGTGTGCACGGTGAAATCTAATTTACCTACCTACCTACATCCGAATTAACATAAATAGATTTTTACTAATAGTCATTATAATTTTTGTAAAAATGCATGTATGTATAATTAACACTAGTTGTCAAATATACTGATTGCTATTATGTATGTACAGAAAGTCAAATGAAATTTAAAAAATAATTATATAAAGAATTTTTGTTGCTGCTATCGCACTACTCATATATTTATGCATTATATAGTCATATTTAATACACTGTTCATCATTTTTCGCAATATTTCACTGAGTACAATTTGTTTCATTATGGTATTTATATTTAAACAAAATATAAATACATTTTTTAACTTTTCTAAATTATTATCAATTGAAATTGTTTATATACACTACTGGCAATTTGTTGATATGGTAAATGAATATAAATGACAATCATTTAGTGGCATTAGATTATTTATCTCATAGAGTACCTTAACCACTGTAAAACTTAGGAAATTGTATTGTTATTTATTTAAAAACCCTTCTGCTTTGAAAAGCATGGGGCTACACGATTGTTGCATTAAACTGGATATTATATTTTTGTCATTAAAGATCGTTCATATCAAAGATTGACATTCTATTTGGATTTCCCCGAACCCCCATTATCAAAATTACATTTTCATTTATTTGTCATAATAAAATGCAATGATGTCTTCTTGTTGTTTGTTTGGCAATATTATTTTTTTACAGAAACCAAGTTGCTTATTATGCGCTCAAACCCTCTTGCTTTATCAACTAGACTTGGGATCGGTTACAGTGGAGTTGGACATTTATATAAAATGAAATTTTACGGTTTAATAAAAGTTTTATTTACAAGACGAAATTAATTAAGATTGCATTTAGAATAAAAACATTGTTGTACTTTAAAATTTTTTAAAATTTAATGTAGGGACTGAATTTTAACAAACCACCTAAGCTTTATACTATATTAATGTGTAACTGCAAACGTTCAATTTGTAATTTATGTTAAACAATAATGATAATTTGGTATGTGTAGTAAAAGGTTGATATTTATTTGTAAAATTGCAACCACCTCTATAGTCCAAAAAAATATTAAACAAAAATGTGCTTTTCACTTGTTTATTACTATATAATGATTATATATATATATATATATATATATATATATATATATATAAATTTCGATGTATGAAATAAATGATTATATAAAGCAAGCATATTACAAAAATGATACTTAAATACAATTGAATATATATATATATATATATATATATATATATATATATATATATATATATATATATATATATATTAAAGCACTATTTTAAGAATAAAATAATAATCCAATAGTTAATATTTGATAATTATTTATTAGTCAATTTACTTGTCAACTGCAAATAAACACATGTTCAATTTTTAATTGCTAATAAAAATTGATATATTCAATTGCACACACTAAAAATTTTTAATTTGCCAAAAATTTGCAGCCAGTCATATTTTGCCTTACTTTAAAGCAAATAAAACCCTAAACAAATAAATAATTGTTTTTTACATAAAGGTTTAAAACCAAAAAATGTATTCAAAAACAAAACCATTCTTAATAGCAACAATCTAACACTGTATTTTGTAAACGTATATTAAAAAATGATTTTGTATTTAGTACGAATTTAGCGGTTGTTCACATCCGCACGAGCATTGTTCACTGACCATGTATTCGTGCAAATTCCATTCACAATGATATCCGTTGGCAGTGAGACTCAACTTGCGAATTAGTCGACGAACACGTCGTGATCGGCGTTTTTCATGATACAAATAAGGAATATGTTCGCGACGACGTCTTTTGCGACTTATTTGTGACCGATATTCGCGTCGTTTTCGTCTAATTGCACTATTTTGATCGGTGTTGTTTTTACAGACCTGTAGAATATATAAAGCAGTTTTCTGCATGTAATAAATGGCAAATACAAAAAGTAGATTATTTAAATAAATGGCTTAAAGCAAATTTAGATATGCTGGTAATTAAAATTTGACTTATTATTATTATTATTATTACTACTATTACTACTATTATTATTGTTTAAATGTTTTACGAAAAGCATTTTTCAGCCAAATGATAGCCCAAACTTAGTACCGGTAGTGGCACTCCCAGGTAAAGTCCAGTACTTTATAATTAAATTACCCTGGCAGTAAATTTCAAAATTATTTGTTTCTTTAAAATAAATTAATGTAGACTACTTAAATAAAATGTAAACTAAGAGAATAAAAACATGCAGTAAAATCTGAATGTCATAATTTTCTATTATTTTACAATAAAAATATCATATAAAGTAATTTTAAATTTTAAAAATGAAATTACAGTGTTTTGTCTTAGTTTTGAATTTATTTGTCAAAAAAGATTTATGTTGAAACCAATTTAAACAACTAAGTTGCAAGTTTGCATGAATAAATAGTGGTAAAAAATAAAGTTTAATTAATAAATCAACAAACTGTGCAGAGTACGTGTAAAATAATTAAATTTATCTATATGTCAACACACATTTAATATAACACAATATCCTATGTTTAAAGTTTCTACTAGTCAAAACATTAAGTAAATTTTTATTTAATTAACAGTTTTTAAAAATATTAGTTAAAAAATTATAACATTTTTTTATTGGTATTGTCATAAACATGTACGCACGCACGCTCAGTCATGTATGTTTCATTTTAAAAACAGCGAAATGCGAATATTTTGGCGCCAAACATCCGATTATGTTTATACAGATAAGAAAAACTAGTCCGGGTCTTGTTGTTATTAACCATTTGTACAAATATTTAAACGATAAATGTCACACATTTCACAATGTTATGATACTTTAATAAAATGTATCATTTGATGTTACAATTGCTTATGAATTTGAAGAAAAGAAGATTTTGTGTAATTATAACAAATATTGTAACATCGTTTATTTTATATTTTAATTAAAATAAATATGTTACGATGTTTTAAATATAACAGTTGAAACAAAATATGTTTTCTAAATGAGGTTTTCAAGGCATAAAAGCAAACATTCTAAATACCGACTTAAGACATGGCATAACGTGATTTAGAATTATAATTAATGATATTAACGATTGTTCTAAGCACAAACATTAAAATGGTTAAAATTCCAAAAAAATGTAGGCAAAATTGTTTTTGTTAAACGTGTTATTTGAAATATAAACGTAAAAATTAAGATTTTATAAAATAACCCACTATATTTGTATTTTTGAAAAATGTTAAATACAGCATTTATAGTTAAACGTTTTTGGTACTATTACAAATAATATTAATCTAAAATGAAATTAAATTATTAATACGATTAATTACTAAATAAATACAAATATTTTATTATTAGTCTATTATAAAACAATTTGTTACCAGGACTCAAACGGGAGAATAAAATGATAAAAACATTAGGTTCCCTTTATAATTCCAAACAAAATAATACGAGACGTAAACTGTGAGATGAATTTATTTCGTATATTCTCTTCAGTCGGCGCTTATCTGAACGAGCTAAAGAAAACATTCCCAATTAGATCGAAAAAGAGTCCAACTTAAATGAACGTCTGTGCACTTTGTCAATATCACGTCACTTGGCTTAAGCAAAACACCGAGTTAACTTTAATGATTGTTTTAAAATGTTGATAATTTCTCAAACTGCTAATATGTTAAAAACACTTGAATCTGTTTACATTCACACATTGAAACCCATTTTGTATGCATAAAAACAATTTAGCGTGGACTTAACATATGTATGTTGCGTATGTGTATGTATGTGTAGTTATTAATGTTAAGTTAATTACATCATATATTTTTATGTATATATATATATATATATATATATATATATATTGATTCTTTATGTTTGTAACTGAAGGGAATGTACGAAATGAATTCATCTCACAGTTTACGTTTTCTGTTATTTTTATTTGAAATGAAATGTTTGTGTGGATTAATATTTTGTAACTTGCTTTTCCTCAATCAATTACAATGAAAACAGCAGGCTTCACGGCTTTAAATAAAAAAATGTGACAATTTATTTACTACAAACACCGTTAAACAGTTAAACTTGAGTAATAAAAAATAAAGTTGGTAAAAAATTTATGGTATATGGTATATGGTATGGGAATAAAAAAGTTAACGTCTAAGTGGTTACTGAAAGATCCTAAGGAAAATTTCAGACATTGAGTTCATTGTAGACATTAAAATGTATTAACAAACATATCAAATATAAATTATACCAATTAAATGCTATTCCAAAATCCTTAAAGGTACATTACAAGAATAACAAATGATCCCTTAAAAACCCATTGATAAATACAACCGAACCGTACCATATAGGTAATTAAACCTGGCAGTATGCAAGGACCTATATAATAAGGTCCTAGTGAAAGGGTTCTCTCACTTGCTAAACCGGTAGTAACGTAGCAGCATTTAAGGACACTGGGCAATTAGAAATTGATCAGATTACTATAAATAACAAAATTGTATAAATTATAAAAACATCATTTAGAATTGTAGGAACTGGAACAAAATGAATTGAAGTGAACCGTCGTAAGAGAGTTTTACAAAGCAATCTTTATTAAAAAATAACTAATTAATTATTGTTTAAAAAAATTATTTAAAAATTATTAAAAGATAAATTAAAAGTGCATTAAATTTTATTAACAACACGTTTATGAAATAACTATTTTGATTTAAATACTAATCATAAAGTGAATTAAAAGCAAATTTTAATGTTAAAAATACTCTAATATAGTGAATGTGTTGTTTATTATAGTATAAATTAATAAAAGCAAAATAAATAAAGTATTTTGTCCTTTTTAATAAGTTAAACAAAATTAAAACATTGTATAAAGCCAAATTATTGTGATTATTCAGTAAATTTTAATCATAAAAAATTAAAATACAAAAAACAAATAAATTGAAAAAATAAAAACAATTTAAAATGTTTAATTGTTAAGACATTTTTAACAACTGAATGCATTATTAAAGTAAACTAATAAAATGATTTTATAACAGTGTATTTTTAAATAAAAGATTGATACTACTTTTATTCGGTATTATCTAAACCAAATTTTAATAAAATAAAATGATACAATTACGAATTATTTTGTTTCAACTTATTCATTTATATTTAAATATGCATTTTATGAAAAATAAAGATATATACAATATTAAATTATGCTACAATGTACTTTTTAGCTACACGTTTTGTAAATATAATAAAATCCAGTTATATGTACAAAATGTTATACATTCTAAAACAAAACAAATTACACAAAGTAAAACAAAATGTAAAACAGTATATTATTTGCTCAATGCAATTATGTATAGTATTAAAGATGATAAAAACAAAACTAATAAACTAAACGCTTAAGGAAATATTGTGGAAACAGACAAGATTAGTGTGCATGGGTTTTGCTGTTAATAAAAATGCTTGCTTTATTTTAGTCTGACAACGCATTATTATTTAAATGGAAGTATTATATTCTAATAAAAATAACTTAATGAATATAGGATTATTTGTTTTGTAATATTTGTGCATTAATCATCAATAAACAGTTGTTATATAAACATAAATATTTTTAACTAATGCACGCAAGTACTTTATAAGTTTAATTATATATATATTACTGGTAGTTTTCATGAAAAACTAAAAGTTTGATGTAAAATTCATACAGTTTATTATTATCTAATTAGATACGTACATTAGATAAACCTTAGAAATTAGTGTTACACATTTCAGTGTAATATATTGCTCCATAATAAAACAAAATTTAATTTAAATTTTACTTTAAAAATAGCTAAAATAAAATTTGATTTTCTAAAATTATATTATTCTTACTTTATATTAATTTTAGTCGCAATATGAAAACAATAATAATGTTGCACATATTATATTTTATTTAGTATGTGACACTATGTTTTATGTTGATAATTTTATTCAACTTTTGGTTATGAGCCGATTGTATATATATATATATAACACATATAGTGTTGTATATTGTATAATACAACAGATTACTTATTTAAAATTGTTTGGTTACTTGAAAGGTTTAAATGCAAATATCTCCTTAAGGGTTTGTACATTATGTGTTTATTATTTAGAAAACACTGTTCTAACATATATTTAATACAAATTTTAACGTAAAACCCTAAAATAAAAAATATTATTGAAATACTGAAGATAATAATGCCATTGGCTTAATTTTTTAAATTAATAATTAAATCAAAGTACACTTAAATTGTAAGTTAACTTCATTTTTATAAAGGTTTAGAAAATATTTTTTTATATATATTTTATTTTCAACAAAGCACAACAAAATTAAGTTACATGATAAAAGATATTTTACCAAGTATAATTTATTTATTTCTATCACTTTGAATATTTTACAAAAAACATCTTTCAGCAATGGACATTTTAGCAAAACCGAACGTGGACCCGCATTTAGTCTCGGTAATGGGATTTGAACCCATGTCCACTAGATCCAAGTCAAGAACTGTACCGATGGGTCACTCCGGTACTGTAAATAAAATTCATTTGTTTATTTATCTAATGGTTTTATCAAATATATACATTAACATTTACGAATTATTTTTATTCAAATCTGTAAACACGAATAATAATTTTACAACTTAATTGTCACTCAAATTTTAAATAGTAAACAAATTATTATTTATCGTGTTTTGTTTATAAACGCTAGTTGGGTAGTTAAAAAAATAAATAAAACGCATTAAAAGTGCTTTCATGATTTGAACGATTGTATTAATTTAATTAAACAAATAACCATAAATAAAAAATAGTTAAAACATGTATTGGTTATCAAACACCAAAGATAATAAATGTTTTATTCTCAGTTGGAAGTCGAAAAATTATTTACATCAGGTCAACATAATGCCTTATCATATCATATCATTATGTATGTATGCATATATTGTTTAAAAATACAAAATCAAAATAATGTATTATGTAATACAGAAAATTATGCTTTTATAATGATAACACACACACAAATAAACGTAAATGTACTCGTATGCATGTTTCAAATATTAACTAAAAATTCACTATTTTCATGTCCGTTCGTGTCAGCTGTCAATTACATAAACGGTACAAGTTTTTCGGTTTTTTGTTCTACATACACCCCAAAATAATTGTAAATGTAGATAAACATACTTGATTGAAAATTTGTAAAATGTAAATTGTACACAACACATAATATGCCAATTGCGTTTGTATAAACAATGTTTATTGGTTTCTATTTTGACAGGCTGTGCAATTATAAATTATATAAAATATTATTCAAAATTTGGTGATGTTCTAATCATGATAATTGTCATATTTGATGGATAGGATTTCAATGGTTTTTTTAAATAGTTCAATGTCAATATGTTGTAGTTTGGTTTAAAAATAAATTGTAGAAGGAACATTTAGTTAAAATTTCAAATTATAATTAATATAATTTTATTTCTTAATAAATTGTATTTATAAGTTTTAGACCAATTAATATTTACACATTAGTATCCCTTTTTTCTTTACAACGTTATTTTTGATTTAGTTGTTTTTATGTATCCTGGCTAGTATCATTTTTGAAATGCTAATAATCCTGAGGATTTGAATAAAGTTTATAAAATCTTAATTTGCAACAATGGTAATAATGTTACTTCTACTTAGATTAAGTAAACCCTAACACCTAAACTAACACAACAGGAACCGAGTGTACAGCTGTATAACCCAGTTTCCACTTTAGCGGATGGGTACAATCACACACCCAGAGTATTTAAAATGTATCTTATGGTACGCATTTGTAGTTGTTGGACTACAGAAAATAACCCTGACAAAAATTTAGACGGCCTTTGCAAATACTGACTCCGTTACAAAGAAGTACTCAATCGGCCAAAAACCTTTATTATACTTCTATGTTTGTTATGCTTATCAGGTTGTCAGAGTTGATTAATTAGTATGTTGTACAAATATACGCCAAATATATGCCACTAACTAAAATAAATAAATAAAATAAATTATTATTATTATTATTATTATTATTATTATTATTACAACACCGTTTCACTCTACAGAGCATAGGGTAACAAATTTGCTTTATGTAATTGTACTTCAAACTATTGACACTATGCATCATACATATCAAACATTGAACTTTTTCTCGACTTTCACTTTACTTTGCTATCGCAATCATGCTTTTATTTTATTACCATAGTTTGCGTAAATAGCATCTTTTTGTTACTGATTGAAAGTGTTATGGGAAACGATTTTTCAAAAAGGCCAAACTAATGACCTTTTGCTTTAGCCATTTTCCTTAGACAACCAACGGCAATAGGTAAACAATTCTATATTTATCTATTATTTGTTTTTACAAATTTACATTGATTGATATGCAGTTAAATAAAAAGTTTTTTTAGGTCTACACATTAACTGTTGTAAACTCAATACAAAAGAAAATGATAGTTTTAAATGTATTAGAATTACAAACAAGGTATAAGAATTTTTAAACTAAAATAATGTTTAGATTATCTTGATTTTATCAAGAAACAAATACTAAATCAAAAAAACTGAAAAAATGTTAAATTTACATTCGTTTCATTATAATTTGAACATAGGTAGGATGCTATTACTGAAAACAATAGGTTTTTGAAAAATAATATTGAATTTAATTTGATGTGAACATTTTTATTTAATATATTTTGATTGACACAATTCAAATGCAATTTTTCAAACCATAGTAATCATTCTGCAGTTACTTAAATCATATTTCACATTAATTAAATCAAAATTTATCAAAATATAGAGTAAGAATGTAAACATTAAACAATCAAATAGTTTTAATAAATAGTTAAATATTAAAGGTTCAAGAAGATGGCTCGTATTAAATTACATTAAACCAATACCAAAATTAAAGCGTTCAAGATATATATATATATATATATATATATATATATATATATATATATATATTATATATAATTTGCATTTTCTAATGTATATTCCTTTAATACAACATTTTTACAAAAAAAACACATTTCACTATAATAAAAAAACAAAACATTTATATCTATTTTAAAATAGTTAATTTAATTTATTTTATTAAATTTATTTAACTATGTATGTAATTTTGAATCCAGCTGTGAACTAACGTAATTATTTAGAGATAGAAACGTAATACCAAGTTACTATCTACTTTTGGCATTTTTGAGAAAACCTAATTTTTAGTCAATTTTGCCAATTGTTTGTTTTGCAATATGCAAACTTGATGCACAGTGGGATTTATTTACGAATAAAACCGACTGCCTTTGAACAAATCATGTTAGAAAACATGAATGTGTCAAGAGTAGATGTAAAAATACCGTTTTTGCAATTTACCCACAATTTGCTAAATCATAAAATTTGACATATTTATATTAGTAAATTTTAAATAAATAGTGTTTGCTTTGAAAATGATATAATAGCCATTCAAATAAAAAAATATAAAAATGAAATTAAAATGATTTAATTTGCCATTGTAGTATACATTAAACACAAAATGGATACATCGATTGTGATCCGTTCAATATAAATAATTCCGGCTGACAAAGTTGGTAGACTCGGAACTTAATAATTGTACGTTTGAGTCTCACCACTGGCACTAAATGCAAGTTCTTTTTTGACTTTTCTGAAAGTCTGTTTGTTGGTGAAATCTTTTCCTTAAAACATGCAAGCAGTAAAAACCGAATAGATAAATAAAAATAAAGGAAATGCGCCTAAAACGCCGTGATACTATTTGTTCAACTAAGTAAAATTAATGCAAAAAATTAAATAATTTTCAACTTTTTGTGTGCTGTGTGTAATTTTTGAAAAAAAAAAAAATTTACACAAAACAATTTAAATATAAAAAACGCTTTATTGCAAAAAATAACAAAGCAATTGTTAATTAAATATGATAAAAATAAATATTTTTGTAAGGCTATCAATATATTTTGATAGTACATTATGTTTTAATCAGTTAAGTAGGTTTAATAAAGTTTTAAATAGAAATGAAATTACATTTTGTTTAAATTATTTTCCATATTCAAATATTTTCTTATAATGCAATAATTTCTATGTATTTCATTTGGTTGTTACTGCTTGAATAGATAATATTTTTCTGTAAGTGGACATTCAGTATAGTTTGACAGGGATCCGTATTTAGTGTTGATTGTTATTATTATTATTATTATTATTATTATTATTATTATTATTATTATTAAAAAACCTTTTGTTTCAAAATAAATATGGGACAACAAAATAACAGTAACAGCAAAAACAACTGCATAGTCTCGTAATTTAAAAGGAATATGATTCCATGTATTTGAACATTTTCCCAAAATTTTTGTTTAAGCTTATAAGACATTTATTTCAATTAGGTCTTCCCAAAATTTTTTGCCATTATCAGTTGCCCCTTACGAAACCGTTGTTGCTAGTTTTTCAAACGAAAAACGTCAAATTTTCTTTGATTAAAATCGAAAATTGAGTTTCTTTTCGGCTTTCATTCAAGTTTGTTATCTGGGTTGTACTTTACTTCTTTTCCGTTTATTACCACAATAGCGTCTTCTTATTGTTTTTGTAGCAATATACATTTTTATGGAAACCAGGCTGCTAACCTTGCGCTTAAACCCTCCTTCTTATCCAGGCTTGAATCTACTTAGATCGGTTTATTTCTAATCTTCTAGTGTTAATAATGGCACTCCAATTCATTTTTGCTTAATTTCAAATTTAGCGCTTCAGTCACTTCTACGACTTTAGTATGTTTATGTTGAATTTAAAATACTAATAAAATCAAAACTTATTTTGTACTGTTTAAAATGTTTGAATATGCAAAAGTGATAATCAAATGGTTGCAAAGACTTTGTAAAAAAGTCGGTACATAATCATGTTTGCTAATCTACATTTAATAATAAACTAACATTTAAAGCCAATTTAATCTATATACTTATTTAAATGTTACCACTTGTATTTATTAACATGTACTTGATTAAAAAACACAAGTTATTAATTTTCAGTAAATAATGTTTATCTTAGAATTAGTTATTTTCGGCTTTCAGTTTAACAAAACGGCTTAAGATTATAAATTTATTTACTATACATGACAATTTGGCATTTGGACTTGTAAAAACAACTATTTATTTAAAATAAAAGCTGTAATAATTTAAGTGTTAAACAAGTTTTATAGTTTGCAAATAAAATAATTATTTTTGGTATAACACACATAAAAAATAATAAATATTTAGATTAATAATGCAAACTTAATAATGTCTAATTTATTCGTAATATAATACAATTTAAACATTGTAATTTTTAATGCATATTTACATATATTTTCGTCTACACTCTAGCATATTGGTACCAAGTTGTATTTAGCATTTATGTATAAACTATTATACACTATAATGCCAGATGTAATATATATATATATATATATATATATTTAAAAAGTAATAAAATTTAAAGTATTTGTTTAAAAATGTTTAGTAATGTTATTATTTTTTTAAATGTACACAAAATTAACCAAGATTAATCTAAAATAATAGTTTTAAATAATAAGGAAGTATTTTACAACTTAAAAATTTATAATACTTCAAGTAGTAATTGTTTAAAAATTGTTAAAATAATTGTGAAATTTAATAGATTTTTATTTAAATAAACTGGATGCAAATAACTATTTAGTTGTGCAGTTGCCATTATTGGTCTATTTTAACATTTTGATTAAATTATAAATTTATTTATAAAATTAAAATATTATTTAAACAAAAGATATAGTTAAATTAATTATTTTTTATGTTGCATCATTTTATAAATATATAAAGTCTAAAACACTTACAAAAGTTTAAAAATTGCATGTACATTATTTAAAATAATTTTTTTCTAATGATTTAAAATAAAATGTTGAAATACATTATGTATAAACTAAAAAATATTAATCCAATTAATTGTAGGTAAGGAGTTTAAATTTTTTAATGTAATTTATTAAATGTAATTTTTAAATGTGTATTTTAGCAATTTTAATGTTTTTAAACACACAACTCTTGTTTATGTTATCTTTCGCAGAATTTCGAGAAATTTGTTTTAATTATAATAACTAACAATCTGATAATAATAATAATAATAATAATAATAATAATAATAATAACAATAATAAATTCATGAAAAATGTGTTTTAAATGAATTCAACTTACAGATTTATATTTTAAATTCTAATACAAGAGAATACAAAAAATAAAGCATATCTAAGCAATTATATTATTTTTTAAAAAGATACAATTTTATAAATAATTTATACTTAAAAATATTTTAAAAATAATGTGGAGCACATATATTTTAAAATAATAAAAGGTATGTATCTTAAGTTTTGTTTTAATTTAAAAAATTTTTTAATTTATCATCTAATATAGATTTCTTTTGATTTATTCTATACAATAATTTTTGTCACCTTGTTTTAAAATCACCTTTTTAAAATATTGGAGATATTAGAGGTAACATTTCGGAACACTTTATAATTATTTATTTTTAAATGCAAATTACAAAATAAAAATATACAAAAATTATTACTTATATGCATACAATTTTTATTTTGCATTTAATAATTAATTAAATAACTGAAATAATTTTTATTAATTAGAAATAGTTTATCTTTAATAAGAATATTGCATAACCAAATTATACTAAAAGTTTATTTTATATAATGCACAAAGTTCATATTACACTAAAATACTTTATAGTTACTTTAATGTTTTAAACATTCTATTTTAATTTGTAGATACTTTTTTAAAATATGTTCTTAATTAATATAGATTAAAACTAATACTTAATTTTAACTGTATTAATAATTGTATAGGTAGTTTAGTAAAAGTACATATTTTAATTCTTATTTAATTATTCTACCTAAAGGTTTTATAAGAAACAATTTTCAAAAAGTGAACATTTAGTAAAACCAACCAATAGTCAAAATTTAGTTTGGGTCTACCTTTGTATAACTAGACCACCTCGGCACTGTTAATATTATAATACTTTTGCAATCAAAGATTAATTAATGTAAAAAATAAAACCTTTATTAAAACTCTAAATTAACAGTTGTCTAAAAAAATCAACAAAACAAACATTTATTTAATTGATTAATATTTAATATAAAGTTACAAAATTGCAATTAAAATTTCATAAATTCGAAAATCCCACACCAATATTTACTTTATTAATTATCAATTAAAATTTTATTTTAATTATTAGTTTTATAAAAATAAACATTTATTTGTTAACACGATAATGTAATAATGTTTTTAAAACTGGACTATCAAAAAATTTGTTTATTAAAATAATATTTTTTACATTTTCGTTTTTTATTAACATACAAAAATATTATAATTAATTTATATTAGTTTAAGTTTATTATGTTTACTATAATACAGTTAAAAATGTACTTATTTAAATTCTGCTACAAAAATAATCTTTAAAAAATTTATATAACGTTTTGTAATTTTCTACTTATAATTTCGATAAATTCTTTATGTATTTTGTATTTGACATATTATAACTATGGCAATGTAGTTGTGGCTGTAAACATTGAAAGATGTTAACAACACATGCTTTTCGGATTACTATCTGAATAAAACAAATACTTTGCAAAAGGTGAGTGTTTAATATGTTATTGTATAAATAGAAGTAAATTTTGTTATAACTGTTTTTTAAAATTTAGACATGTATTATAGGTTTTGTGAATCCAACTTATTTTTACAACTGTTGTATTAAATACAACACAGTGATTTAGCGATACAACGTTTATCTTAAGCTTGAGTTTGATCCTTACTATCGGTACCAAATGCGAATCTGTTTTTGATTTCCCCAAAGTGTATATTTTCCAAAACATGTTTCCAGTAAAACGTTCAAAGCAGTAACAGTCCGAAAAAAATTATAGATAAAAATTATAACGTATTTTTTTATGTATTTATTATTAACTTTTTCACTTATTTTATTTAAATTTGCAACAACTTTATTAATTATTTTCAATATTATAGAATATTATTAAAATATTATAGCACAAAACGTGCACTAACTACTATTATATTTAAAAATTAGATAGCAAACAATTTAAAAATAGAAAAGTGTTGATACTTGCATAATTTTTTTGGCTAGGTGCTAGACATACAAGTAATAATTACCGGAATGGCACAGTTAGTAGAGCAGTAAATTCAAATCTGGTCAGACTTAAAATTGGATTCTATCACCTACACAAAATTTAGGATTTTATTAAAATGTGTTAAATGCCTTTCTGTCAAAAAACGTTTCCGTAAAGCATTAAAGCAATATATATATATATTAAATTACAGTTAGATAAAACCATCTTTTTACTCCGTGCCGGCGTGGTCTAGCGGTACAGAGCTCAAATTAGGACCTCGTTAGGCATGGGTTCAAATTCCATCACCGGCACTAAAATGCGGGCCCACGTTCGGCTTCGCCAAAATGTTCACTGCTGAAAGATGTTTTTCGTAAAGCATTCAAAGTAAAAAACATTTAAAAAAACGTTTTCGTTTGAAAGTAGTTCTTAACTTGTAATAATTATCGTATATAACTGGTTTCTATGTAATTTTCTCAATATTATAATATTAATGTGTAATATTTATTAATTATTTATACTTATTTACTTTCTATGCTGCACAATATTGTACTTAAAGTTTGTTTTTTTCATTCATTTGCAATTGTATCTTTTTTCTTGCACAACAATTAAAGTTTATAATGCAAATAGTTATGAATTTTAAAGTTTTAACTTAGTCAATTACATCGCCAACAAAATAAAAAATATAGTAATAGTATACAACTAATTCTATTATAAGCATTTTTAATCCACCAAATTTATTTAGCACAAAATATTTTTCTATTTGCAGCAAAAATCTACATAATGTATAAATATATCTTTTAATTATTCCATTATTAAGAAATAACAAAATTAGAGGCTCATAATTTGAATTAACCGCTGTTTATTGTATTTGTAAATTTTACACTGATTAAATTGCAAAATACCAATTAATAAAATTATTATAACTTTAAAAATAAACATAATATAAAAATAATAAATGTAACATGTCAAATATAACATTTAAAAATTGTAAAGTTTAAACATGATAGAAAACTTAAGGTACTACATTTTACATTTTTGAAATGTTTTGATATTTCAACCAGGTTACGTTTTCGTTTAAATGTCAATAACTAAAAATTGTGACACACAATATCACATCAGTCAAAATCAAAACGTCCATTTAAAAAAAATATGTTTGTAAAATACATCATCGTTTAAAATGTAGCAATTTAACTAAAAAGTCTCTAATAACCACAATAAGAAAATGGGTAAATTTTATATCATTAGAAGTCCAAAGTATATTACGTTCTCTTCTTTTATTAACAGATAACAAATCATTGTTAATTATATTTTATAAATTGAAAAAAGTAATATATTCAATTTTTTTAAGTTATACAATAATTTATTTAACAAAAATTCTTTTTTTGCATTTTTTATAAAAAATGTACATTATTGTTCAAAAAAAGTAATAATATGTATAATTGTTTTAACAAAGTATACAAAATTTTAATTTTTTACAAAAATAGTAATTTTAAGTATAAATTGATATTTTGGTAAAAGACAAGGTAGTGTTTTGACTACATTAGTTTAACCCATTATATCCCACTGTCCTCATTTGAGGACAGTCTAAAAAATTACTTATATCGTTTTAATGACTGTGTTTTACCTAATTTTTCAATTATAGGTTTGAATCCTACCACTGGCAGTAAAATGCGGGCCCACGTTTGTCTTCGCTAAAATGTCTACTGCTGAAAATTGTTTTTCTTAAAAATATTTAAAATAATAACCATAAAATGAAAAATAATTAACTCCGCTGCAGACGATCTCAATTCCGGTTGAGAAAGTAGGAGGGTTTGGATGTAAGATCAGCAACCTGGTTACAGGAATAAAAAAGACACCACTTTATTAAATTACGTCAAATAAGGGAAAACAACAAAATTCCGATAACAGCGTTTATCAAAATATAAATAAAATTTCAATCTTCGATATGCAAAATCTTCAAAGCCCCATAATTATCGGAGGAAAATGGTTTTGAATAAAAATAAATAAATAATTAATTAATAATAATTAATTAATTATCTTGCATATTTTTAAATGTTTTATTATTAGGCAACAAGAACGTTTGTTTTTATATTTAATATATATAAATCTATAGTATTTTTAAATATAAAAAATATATATATACATAAATTAATAATAAATAATTGCATCTAATAATTAAGTTTTTGTAGGCTTTGTCATTAAAGTACGATTTTCTCACAATTTCTAAAATGTTTAATTATTTTTCATTACATGTAAAACGAAATGTGAAGTATTATATATTATTTTGTTACCACCCTTAGTTTTGCATATTTTGTTGAAAACATTTTAAATTACACCAACCGGATATTTAAAAAATTAATGATTTAATATTTTCATACAGTATTTTCTATTAGAGCTGTACGTTTCTAAAAATAATCTTTAATGTTTTGTGTATATATATATATATATATATAATACGCACTTTCTAAATAAAATACAAACAATAATTATGTATGAAACAATTATAATACATTACATTAAACTAAAGTGCCGAGGTAATTTTGTAAACAGCGCTGCACTTAAAATTGGGTAGGATTTGAGTGCAACTATCGGTACTAGTTGTAGGTCCCCACTTATGTTCGCTAAATATTTATTTGTTGAAAGATGTTTTTTGGTCCCAACACGGACAAGCAATCATGAAGATACTTTTAATTTGTATTGCTAAAATGTTCACATACCGAAAAATGTTTCCTGTGAAGCATTGAAGCAATACGTTTAAAAATAAGTTGCTTACAATATTTATACTTTAACTATCTATTATTATTATTATTATTATTATTATTATTATTGCTATTATTATTGGCTTAAATAGATCAGTAGAAGTAACTCTCAACACACAAAAATAGATATATTTATAAAATACACAATTTGCTGTAGTTATATAACAGTTTAACACAAATTAAAAAGTTAAATGTTTGGTACACATTTAAACAAAATTCATCACTATGTAAATACACACACTTTCAAATTAAAAGGAGTAGAAATACCTTGCAGCTAATCTGAGTAAAGGTCAATATACACCATTTATATATGACCCATATGTATGAGTATGGATATAGGTGCATATTCAGCACTCGTCAAAATCTTGGGGTTTTTTTTATAATCTATTATTAAAAAAGATTAATGTTTAAAAACAATTTTAATTAGTATATTAATTTGTATGTTTGTTATAATACTACGTTTTCTTTCCAATATTGTTCAATCGTTTAAAAATTAATTTGTTAACCCAGAAGTATAAAATTCCAATAAAAGTTTTTTCTGTAGTAAATGTAGACAACTGGTACAGTAATTGCAATGAAAAACCATAAATTAAAAAAATAATTTGAACATTAGTTTTAGTAAATAAACAACATTTTTACTCTAACAAAATATTTAAGTGCCGGGGTGATCTAGCGCTACAGCACTCAAATTCAAACCTCGGTGGGTACGGGTTCGAATCCTATCACCAGCACTAAAATGCAGGCCCACGTTTGGCTTTGCTAAAATGTTTCTCGTAAAACATTCAAAGTAGCAAGCATTAAAAAAATAATAAAAAATACCTTAATAATAACAAAATATATTATAATTTTAAATTTAAATTGTGTAGATTATATTAACTGATTAAATTAAATAATTAACATTATTTATATTTAATATTTTTTATTTAAAATGATGTATTTAAAGTTAACTTTTATTGGTTTTATTTTTAAAATGTTTGGAAAAGCAATTACTTTCACTTAATAAAATAATTAATTTATTGTTTCACGTTTTTTAATTTAAAAATGTTTTATTTTGAATACTTTTATGCAAAATTTAAATTTAATATTAAAAACAAATTTAATTTACACTCAAGTTACTATTTTATTTAAACACAAAATTGCTACTAATTTTAACGTTTAGAAAACATTCATTATACATATTTATTAAGCTCTTATTATATTTATTTATTAACTTTAAAATTTACTTTAGATATTAAAATATCAACAGTAAATTAAAATAAAATCAGCCCATTTTTTATGAAGATTAGCAAAGCTAATAAATCAAGGTAAATAACTAATAAAATTAATATTTATATCTATTTATGGTATGTAATACCAATAAAATGATTTTCTAGGTACACAAATTTAAATTCTACATTTTAAAGGTCATATTAAATAAAAATTAGAATTTTTTATCTTTTAATCCAGCAAAATAAAATGCTAACAATGTTTTATTTGTGATTTTTCAATTGTAAAAAACATTTTTCAACAAAATAACTTTTAGAAGAATAAAATTTAAAAATTGTATTTACTTTGATATTGAAGAATTGTTAAACAATCAATTTTTGCATTTGCATTCATAAGACATTTTTAGATTATTGAATTTGGAAACAATTAGTATATATATATATATATATATATATATATATATATATATATATATATATATATATATATGTGTGTGTGTGTGTGTCTTGAATGTCTGAATGATTGGATTAATTGAAGTTATAAACTTTATAGTAATAAGTATAATAATAAAGTATACAGTCTCTTCACGTCATAAATATAAAAATGGATTACTAAAGACGCCTGTTAGGTTTATTAACATTATGGGAATAACAAATTATATTCCATTATTGTAAAAAGTATTTGCTTCCTTAAATTAATTTTTTGAACATTTGCTTAATAATATATTTTAAGTGCATTGGTAGAAAAAGATTTTTAAATATTTTAACTGCATTAACGAAAAACTGATTTTATGTTCCATGTACATAATAAAAAATGGCTTCTAATATAATAATTTTAAACAAAGCTACCTATATATATATATATATATATATATATATATAATGTTTTTCATTGATTCGAATATAAAACATTTTTTAATAATTACTATCAAATTGCATAATTTAAAAATCAGAACGTTGTTAAAAAAACCACTTACTCAATTTTCTGCTTTTATATATTAAATAAAATATAAATAATACATAGATGCTAGGTTCATCAATGCTTGTATTTCACCCTAAATATAATTTTGGCAATCAGCTTAATTTGAAAAAAATTGTTGTCTTACCCATCTCAGCAATTTCAACGTTTTAGATCCGCTAGGTCGACATCGCATTCCTGGCGGCCATGAACACGATTGCACGTTGACACACACACCGCGTTTAATATACCGAGGCCAAAATAACGATCCCAAATCTTCCCACACAAAGTCCATAGTACATGTGGCTCTTTGCAGAAGCCATGTCTTGAATGCATGAATATGATCGGCCGACAAATCGATTGGATAGACCAATTCGCCGTTTTTGTTTGAACTGAACGTAGTAAAATTGATTTCGTTGACCGCAGCCAACAAACGTTGGTCCGGTTTGGCCAATGTTGGATTCAAAGCCGATCGGGTCGATTTGTGCGAAGACAGTCGGTTGTTGTAGTTGGCCGGCGGATTAACAGACATCCATTGGGTCAATAGGTCACTTCCCAAAATGCGATGCAATTTGCGAACCGATGCAATCGACGAACTGGGACGCAAATGCATTAAAGCTTTGTTGTCCAGTCGCTCACCCATGACGCGAACATTGACACGATCAAAATTAGACTTTGGTTGGTGCCACAACGCTTCGTTGTTTGAATGCTTGTTTTGTGAGTGATTGGGCACATTTGGATTTAAAAGAAGTGCATTTAGAGGTGGCGACTGTTTGACAATTATTTGAGCCCGTTGGTTAGAATGTTCGGGCGATGATGGCGTTGAACTGCTTAAAGACGAAGCAGCAGCGGCAGCAGCTTGACGATTGAGAATGTCGTTGACACGAACATTGATTTTTCTTGAGTAATCCGAATCAAATGGAACGGCATTTTTCAAGTTATTTGCTGATTTTGATGACAATCCCGTTGTAATGATCGCAAATTGATGAGCATCGGGTTTCATTGCACTAGTTTGGTCAATCAATGCAACGATGATATACTGAATAAAAATATGGACAAGCATTGTGAATAGTTAGCAAGTGTAAACTATGGAAATGCAAAAATTTGTTGTATAATTTTAGGAAATGAAATTGTAAAGATAATTTAGAGTTGCTATGGTTTTTCAAGAATTAGAGCGCTGCATGGATATTCATCACTTTGCATGTTGCACGCCAGGTAATAACGCTTGTATGGTAAAGTATATATATATATATATATATATATATATATATATATATATATATATATCGTGTGTGTGCACAACTTTAACGTGTGCACGACGTGTGCAATATGAATATTTACCTATCTGCCTATATCTCGGCATGTCTATATACGTATATACACGTCTAATTTTAGAAAGAAATTCATCCCACTTTAAGTATTATTATATATTATCAACACATAATGAGTGTGTAACGTTCAAACAATGAGCGCCAAATATTATTCAAAATGATGGTGCAAATAAACACTCGGTTTAGGTCGATAAACTTTGATCCAACCATTTCATTATGCTCTTGGACAAAAATATAAATGAATTGTAAATAATTCAATTTATATCTACATAATATATATATATATATATATATGCAATTATTGTAATATATAACGTACTGAAATAGTGTTTTTCAATTCGATATTTATACTACATGTATATTTTCAATATAAATAAATTTTTATTTATTTTTTCAATTTTATGTTTACTACTTTAAATGTTTTACGAAAAACATCTTTCAGCAGTGGATTTTTTAGCGAAGCCGAACGTGGGCCCGTGCCGGTAGTGGGATTCAAACCCATGCCCACCGAGGTTCAAATTCGATCCCTGTACCGCTAAACCACCCCGGCACAAAAATTGGTATCTTTTATTAATTGTTGTGTTTTATACATTGATTGCTAAAGTAAATTCAATGTAATAAATATTGTTGTTAAACAAACTGTAATAGTTTAGTTTAAAATAATTAATTAATCACCCTTGAAAACCCATTGATAAACATAACCGAACGGTGCCATATAAGTTATTAAAGTTGTGCAGTATGCTAGGATATAGTCGGAGAAATCATTCATTTGCTTGTTAGCAGTGGCAACGCACAGCATTTGAGGACAGTGGGGAATTAGCATAAATCAGATTCACTGTATATAATAAATTTACAGGATTAATTTTAACCACCCCCATAGCTCAGTAAATAAGACTTCGGCCTGACACCAAGTAAATCTTGCGTTTAAGTTTATGTTTGTGAGATTTGAAAGGTATGCACTGGTGATAATTCCAAATAAGGTTGAAAGAGCTGTACAGTACATTTGGTTGACTAAAACCAAGTGGATTTATTATTCAAATAAATCTGACACCCTTGAAAACCCATTAATAATCATAACATTGTTGAGTTTTAAAATATGTTTTTGTTATAATTACTTTCTTTCTACTATTATTGTTTAACTATTAAAAGTATTTTTATTTAAAACTTTCACTTAAAAAATCAAACCTCAATGATGTGAAGTTATTTTATTAAACTAATTACGTTCACATAAGAATTCACAGAATTGTCATTCGTATATATTTTCTTTTTATGTAAAATTGATCCTGTTATGTAAACTAGCTTTCTAGTTAAAACGTTATTAATTTTGTTTGTTTAATTAATTACACTGAGAATTTAAAATGGCAAAATTGCTAGACTTGCTCCCGTGAGTGGACATACGTCTAGATCTATATATATATATATATATATATATATATATATATATATATATATATATATATATATATATATATATATATATATATATATATATATATATATATATATATATATATATATATATATATATATATATATATATATATATATATATATATATATATATATATATATATATATATACATACATATATATATATATATATATATATATATATATATATATATATATATATATAGTATATATATATATATATATATATATATAGGGAACAGTTGAATGTAAGTATCTCTACGATAGTCAACATATTTAATTGTATAAAAAACAATTTGATTAAGAATAAACAGTAATTAAAATTTTATACTTAAGTTACAAAAATACTATTTTAACGTATTATACGCATTATACTAAAACGTATTAAATACAAACTACTGATTTATTGATTATAATTTTATTAATTTTTACAAATATTAACAAAATTAATTTTTAATGTGATAATTGTACAAAATATGTATGATCATACAAAAACGTCGGTAAAGACCAGTGTAGGGAATATTAATGAGCTCTTACTAAAAGTTGACCTACATTAGGGGTAAACATTAAGTCCGTATTTGTTTAATCAAGTAAACCTAAACTTACCATAAGTAATATTGACCTACGCAGCAGAAAACAAAAAGATTGAGTTTTAAAATCCAACAAGAAAAAAACAGTTCATATGCCTAAGACGAAAATAATGTTGAGGAAATCGAAATGAAAAACTAACAATTGTTGAGAGTAAAAACGCTTAGATATCTAGACTTATCGCTCGAATAGAATAGAGATTTTGATGCATAGATAGCTCAAAGAACACTGATAGAATGACAAAACTGGAGAAAACTCACAGAAATACTGTATGATAAAAGGATAACAGTATGGACAATAAGTAAAATTTTGTGAACTGCAGTAAGATTGGTCATAATTTACGGATTAGAAACTTGGAGTATTAGGAAAACCCAAGCAAGGAAACTGAACTCAGTAGAAATAAAAAATACTTTGATAGTCGTTGGGATTATCTAAATAGAGATAGAGGAGAGAATGACGCTATTAGAAAAATCTAAGGTTATTGAAACTCATAAGAAGATTCAACAGAAATGATTGTACGGCCATAGTTTACGGAAAGAAAATTATGTGACAAGGCAAATCTCAGTAATAGAAAGGTAAACAAAACCGAAGTCGACTGAAGAATCAAATAGTCAGATTGTACAAAAGCAGATATAAAGGAAAATAGGTTAACTAAGATTGACGCTACCAGAAACAGCGACCCTTCATTCAAGATAGCAAAACTATAAAAGAAAATTTAACATTTTAAATTAGAGAATATCGAAAATCTGACATTTTTATTAATAAAAATACAATTATTGGTTAAACAATATAATACAATTGACTTTACTAATAATTATTTGTTCATACACTCGTATTGCTTTTATAAATTTGTGTAAACATTTTGTCTGAAGTTTGACTCTTGTATTTAAAACTAATTATTGATTGACCAAAAGATTACATTAACGTTTTGCAACAATTGACATCATGGAGTTTGTAAAGGCATCTTTGTTACTTGTTTTATCAGAAGTGTAAATAGACAAGTCATAATCTACACCAAATGGCCTAATTAAATTATGTCTGAAATGAACACATAAAATGTGTCTAAACAAATGTTGGATAAATCAACCTTGCTTACTCATATGGGCTTGTCAAAAATAAATACCTTTTAGCTTCACGTTGATGATAATGGTGATGATACATTTAAAAGATTAAACAAATACCGCCTACGGGGATTGAAAAATATATTATTTAATATAAAATGGGAAAAGCGAACTAACATACACAAAAAAGCAACTGTAAACAAGAAATGTTAAGTAAACACGTTAATTAATATTTAACATGAAACAAATAGTGAAATAAATTGTAATAATACAATTTTTACATTTTTAAAATTGCATTTAACAAATTATTTAATTTTAAGTAATTTTTTTTGCTACTTTGAATGTTTTACATGAAACATCTTTCAGCGGTGGAAATTTTAGTCGTAGTCGGATAAAAAATTTTATAGTAGATACAAATTAGATATCCAAAATATAAAAGTTTATATTTTTCGAAAAAACGCAATAATTAAATTAAAAATTTTTTTTCCATAAAAATTAATTTAAAAATGTTTTTTAATTAAATTGTTTATTACTAACAAAAAAATAGTAGTATATACAAAAACTTTTTTAATTTTTAATATTAACAGCTAATTTGTATTGACCAAGCTTATAAATATCATACTTTTTAAATGTAATTTTTGATTATAATTATTTATTTTGATTACTTTGCATTATTTAACATCACCGTTATCAAATCCAACCCCGATTAAGGATAGAGAACTATATTATCAGTTTGACCTCTTCAATAAATGGATATTACTAAACAAAAACAAGACACCATTTGGCATCCAAATAAATAAATAAACAATAACGCCATTTTAATGACAAAAATAAATTAGTTCTAGCTATGCGTGCAAAATTCAAGTAGGCAAATATTTCAACCCAAATTTACAATTCCAGATTTTAAAGTTAGCAACGTGTAAAAAGTTAGATAAATAATAAAAACGGCTTTAAAAAGCAATTACAAACTGCCCAAAAGGAGTACACGACGCGACTCTAATGAAACAAATAATTGATTTTAACCGTTTTATGGCGAATATAAAAAATTAAAAAAATGATTTAACGATCCTGTCAACCCAAAGCCCAAATCAAAAAATGAATGGTTAAATGACAAGTGTAAAAAGAAGATATTCAGGAGCAGCAAAATTATTCCAACACTTAATAAAAAATTGTTAAACAAATGTCAGAAGCTAAAAATAGTACCAATATTCTAATTAAATAAAAAAATCTTTTTTCTAACAAGTGATAAACAATAATCCAGGTAGATTAAGCAATTGAAAATGCATTTAACTATAGCAATCGCAAAATACCCTTGTAAATGAAGATGCCAACATTGTAAAAAAAACAACTATCTTTTATTAGAATTTCAACTTTACATAACATTTTAAATTGCCATTTAAAAAAAATATTTATAAGTCATGACTAACAACACAACTAATTTAATTAATCCTACACAGTTCCATCTGTTTAACAAATGAAACAAAATCTAACATTTGATACTCGACAAAATTCAAATAGCCATTAATTTTTAATTTTAAAGTTTTGTAATATGTCATCTATGTCAATTAAACAAATGATGCTTATAGCAATCAGCTTACGTATCAACTACAAAACCCACAATATCGTTAAGCTAGTGCTAAATTCAATTTTCTAATAATATCGCCAAATTCGTATATGCTGTTTACAATCAATGCATGAGGCAAACATTTAAGCTCAGATGACAATTGACAACTTTACTATTGTCAGGAATAATAATAATCCTGAGGATTTGAGTAATGCTTATAGTATCAAATTCCAATAATGTTGAAATTCCTAACGTGGTGCATCCTTGACTAGGTGCCTACAAACATCTAGACTAATAACAGTGATGACCGAGTGCAAAGCGGTATAACTGGAAGTTCACTACATTGCCGCACAGTAAATGGGTGCTACCATGCACCCCAAGATGCTTAAACAATATCCCAAGGTATATATTTACCATTCAACCGGCATCAAACCTCAACATACCGCAAAAAACTTTACAAATTCCTGTTAACAGTAGCGTCGTCGCAAGAAAGCGGTCTTCGAACCAAGAAATTTCATTTATCCAGTTAATTTGCTATGCAAAACTTGACCTAATAAGGTGACTCTGTCACCAACTTTTGTTACTGTTGTTTAGTATTACATTTCCATTATGAAAATTCATCCCAGTTAGAACAAATTCTATTTAAAACATTCAAAAATTATGCAAAACAATAAATTGTTTTATAAAATAATATATATATATATATATATATATATATATATATATATATATATATATATATATATATATATACAATATATTATTCACAAATAATAAACCCCGTTTGCTGTTGTTTTACAATCTCATCGTTATATCCGGCACGGCTCCCAAACGCAATAATTCACGAAGTATATTAGCGATATTTTCACAATCATCTAAAATTAAATATTGGTTAAATATGCAAAACAATGAGCGTAATGTGTATAGGTAGTACGTACCGTAGTAGTACATTATGTAACAGTACATATCGTAGTAGTACATAGTATATATTGAAAATGAAATTTTTGCAATTATAATTATACATAAATTTGTTTACGCCAAATTTTAGAAAAGGAACTTCTTTTTATATAAATTATAATACGTTAGAACTCGACAGTCAGAATTTATAAGCAAGAAAATTACAATTTTATCTTAAATCTTGCCTTATGTTTTGGGTTAGCACAGCTCAATCATAATAATGAAAATAACAATAATATATTTGTATTCATACTTTTTCGCTTTTACTGCTCAAATGCTTTACAAAAAATATTTCTTTTAAAAAGTGAACATTTGGCAAAGCCAAACGAAGGTCGGCACTGAGTGCCATTCAGTGATACTCGGTTTCTAGTTTAGTGCTCATACTACCTCTATTACACCGACAAGAGTTAAAATTAAAAGCACAATTTTAAAATTGAACTCGATAACAAATTATTTGAAGAAAAATAACAACCTAAATTTTCCTTATTAAATGTTATTACTATCATTATTATTATTATTATTATTATTATTATTATTATTATTATTATTTATTATTATTATAACTAGTAGTAGTAGTATTGTCGGCTTAGATACTTCAACAGAAAATGAACTTGGATTTTCGAAAAACAGATAAATTTGGTTTGAAAATATTTTGTAACACATGTTCCATTATACTGGAAACAAAAATTGAAATTAGTAGAGTTTTATAATAGGTATAAATACGTATATATAGTAAAAATGAAGAACCAATAATGGTAAAAGTGTACATTCTTTCTTATGTTGAAATCCTTGTAGTTCAAATATTGGAGCATTGATTAAATAATATTAATTGTTATATATATGTAAATATTTTTATATATCACAAAATCAGTTCCGTACAACTTCAACATATCGAAAATAACCAATTAAAAAATGCTCATTTTCTCTGAGTGTACATACTGCTCTATAATCCGTTTTAAATCCATAAAATACAACATTTTTAAATTATATGACGTAACCGAAACGTTAATCACGCACAAATATGTAAATGCAGATAGCTTCTATATATAATCGTCTTTTTACATCAAATCTACACATAATTCAAAAAGTATTCTAGTAAGTAATTACAAATTTTTAAATAATTTGTAATTGCATTTTAAAATATACAATCTTTTCAGTCTTTAATTATTTTTATACTAATTTAATTTTTAACGCAAATCGATACTGATGACAAAATTAAGTCTTACATTTGAGGTGCTAATAAACCTGAGTAGTAGAGTAATACTTATAATATCAAAGATTCCAATAATGGTAATATTTCTGACTGTTCCTCCTCCACATGGCGCATCTTAAACTAAGTGACCACAAATATCCAACTTAATAATTAGGAAGGACCGAGTGCACAGCAATATCACTGAGCTCTCACTAGACTGCCGCTTAGTACATGGTTTCTAGCATACGCCTAAGATGCTTGAAAGGTATCCCAAAGTATCCATTTACAATATGTAACCGGTTAGAGGTTTGTAGATCCATCAATTGACGTCAACCCCAGTTCTTCGAAAATTGCCTCAAAAATTTCTGAGAACACTGGCGTCGTCGCAAGAAACTTCATTTATCCCTCTCCAGTTCAATTCATATCAGACAACCTATTCGTATATGAATATGGGATGCTCTGCAATTTTGGAACTAATGGAGAGATAACTCTACCACCAACTGTTTATTTGTTGTTAAATAAAATCTAACAAACACAGTACTCGTTTACATCGAATAGAGGCTTCGTATCTTCCATACCACGATAGTAAGGCGCTCGACTTGGAACTTAATGAACATGAGTGTGAGCGTAATAACCGGCAATAAACGCAGACCCTCGTCTGACTGTGCTAAACGTCCACCTGTTGAAAAATGTTACTCTTGAAATGTTCTTACAATAAAACCGAAAAAAATGTTGCTAATAACAGCACAAATGCCCACTAATTTATATTTTCGTAATAATACAATCAGTGTATGGTTCAATTATAAATATCATAAATATTTTTGTAGAAAAATAATCAAATTGTCAGACTGTAAAAAATTAAAAACCAAGGAAAATCTAAAATTGAACATGTCACGCCTAACTTACGCAACAAACCCACAATCTTCCCTGCAACAAGCATTAGTTTGTTTCTATAAGTAAGACTTTAAAAAATTAGAAATTTTTAAAACTGTAGTAAAATTGTTTTCGGGTTTGTCAAACTTATAACACACCAATTCCACTATATAGTCGATCGATGTGAACAATATTCAAATTTATTTATAAAATAAATTGTATATAAAAATTAATCAATTATTTGTTTTATTTTAGTTTTATATCTTAATTATAAGATAATTACAACGTTAAATTTTATGTCTAAAAACATAAATTTAGAGTATTTAAAAATGATTTCAAGCATATAAATGAATACTTTATTAATAATTGCAAATAATGTATCAATTGGATTTAATGATGTTTATATAGTTGTTATTATTAAATTATATCTCCATCATAATTTCTAAGTTTTAAACAATTATTTCTCGTTCGATGTAAAACAAAATATGGAATATTTTATATTATTTTGTTAATATTTTTAGTTTTCAATATTTCTGTAAAAATATTTTAAAATAAAATCAACCATAAATTAGAATTTTTTTAAATACAATTTTCTGCAGTATTTTCTGTCGGAGATATAATTGTTTTCAATTATCTTAAAATAAAATGTAAAAAGTTATGAACTATTTTTTTCATTAAAAAAATTAATTATGTAGTTATGTAAAATCAAATTCTGCAACATTAGGTAAAAACATACCAATACCACTATGCAATCGACCAGTGTGAGTAATATTCAAATGTTTCAACATTTGCATCATACCAGATGGAAAATAACCACAAACGTCCAAAAATATCTTAAAATTGTGATTAAAAGAGTGAATTTAAAATTAAAATTGTATTTTTCCTTCAAATTTACTACAATAAAACAAATGATGTTCAAGAATAACGTTAAATTTTGTTTTCGCTTTCACGATCACTTAACACAAGAGTCAATAAAGTTATTGACCAGTATTGTTATACATATTTCAACTTTAATAAAGCACCTCAGAAATTTATACTGTTAAAAAATGGGTTTTAAAATTAGCTCTTCATAGCAACTTTTAAATTAATAAATGTTAGTAAAAAAATATGATCATTAATCTTAAACCAACAATTCAAGTTGTATTTATTTGTACTATTCAATTTGAAATTATTTAAAGTCAATTTTTTTTAACCAATTTATTTTCACAATCATGAAAAAATACCTCAATTCTACTTAATTAGCTGAACAAATTATTTACTGTAAAATCCAAAATGTCAGATATTGTAAACAAATGTTTTATTTCTATTTTTAGTTGTTTTAATAAATTTAATAATTTTAGAAAATTTAATTTACGCATTCGCCAATAATGATATGACTTGTGCCAAGTAATTTCAGATCACTCACGTTATTTTATAATTGCATGTCATATACCACCGAACAAACCTGACTATATTGTAGGGTGATGTATTAGAATTGTAAAATTGACTGAATAATAAATCCACTTGGATTGAACCTACCAGTAGCACTATACAGCTGTTTCATCCTTGTTTAAAATCATCAGTAGTACATAGATTAGTAAATATATTTGTTCTTATTTTATGTATTTATTAACACTGCTAAAATAATATTCGAAAAATGTTTTAGTATAATATAAGCAGTGTCACAAAATCGGATAAATTATACGGCATTATAATATGTGAATAATATTATAGAGATGCTATGCGTATTTGGAACTAATGAAAAGGTGACCCTGATACCAACTATTATTAATATTAATACCATTATTATTATTAATATTGTCATTATTAATACTATTATTATCATTAACATCAATATTATTATTATTATTATTATTATTATTATTATTATTATTATTATTATTTAGTGTTATATTTATTAATAAAACAGTGCAAATATCATATAAAAGTATTTAAATAGAGGATTTTGTCATTGTAACTATAGACCTAACTATGACCCAAATAGTACATACTAAAAATCAATCTAAAATATAATAATTCTTTCAAACATACAAAAAATTATTAGTAAATATTCATTTCTATTCCAAACTGGATTCAACAAGCAAATACTTCACACGTCCAATTTGTATAATGTTCTAATCGAACAAATTTAATATATCACAAATTCGAGATATTTAATCATCTTTCTAATTATATGAAAAACTTACTAATTTTAAGTTAATCCATTGTTTAAAATGTAGTGGCACTTCCAAGTTTAAGTGTTTGCACTGTTTAGGCAATCTAC
Organism: Cardicola forsteri; assembly: GCA_025895645.1. Taxonomy (NCBI): domain Eukaryota; kingdom Metazoa; phylum Platyhelminthes; class Trematoda; order Strigeidida; family Aporocotylidae; genus Cardicola; species Cardicola forsteri. The sequence goes on along the minus strand of JAKXYG010001506.1, from coordinate 24,859 downwards.
AAAAGTGTTATTTCAATTAATCTTTTATAATTAAATATTTTTTACATATAATAAAATAGAACCATATAAATGTTGTCACTTTAACTATATATAACATGTGAAAGATAAAACCAAATATATAATAGGAGTTTAACGGTTAAAAATAAATGAATAAAATATTAAACAAAAAATAACTCTACATATTACTGCATTTCCGTCGTATCACTTCTAATTTCAAACCAATTGTGTCTATAACTGAAATATTGTCACATTCATTATTATAATTCGTTCCATTCTACTTTCAATGTACAATTATTACACTACATAAATACATCATAATGACTTTTTTAGATTATAAATTTCACACTGCTGGTAAACGTATACAAGCCGAAACAAAAGAAAAGGACATCTCTAATAGTAAAAAAGAGTTTAACTTCTAACGAACTGGATTAATCCCCAATTAATAATTTATTTTTTATTTAAGACAAATTTTACAAAGCTGTTTGATCCAGTTAAAATAATTAAACGTTTCAAATTACTTACATATACACACAATGGAAACAAGTAAATATAACAAGTTTAGCTAAAAAAGGAAGTTAAATGTAAAAAATACTTTGTTTTAAAAATTTAATAAACTTGTTTACAAATAAAATGTGAGAATATATCTGTAAATTACAAACATTATTATAAGGCGTTTCCCATCAAATATAATAATAATAAGATCAGTGTAAAATTTAATACCACCTCACAAATTACAGAAAGATCACTTATTAAAAAATGTTTACCCTAAAATATTCAACTAATAAACCAAAAACAAATGACCTATTTTTATAAAACATCTGTGTCAAGAAAACCAAAAGATTTGTTTAAAATACTATAGAAAAATAGATTAAATACAATCATCGAATATTTTGATAGAAATAAATACTAAAAAACGTATAGAGAACACTTCGAAAATGGTACATTAAATATTATTGCTAACATGTATCATTTTATAAATAATCTGTTTAAAATATTTAATGTGTATTAATTACTCACAAAGTAAGTAAATCCCAATTTCCACACGTGACAAAAGCAAATGAATTTTCCTTCAAATTATTTTCGACCATAAAATTATCAAACAGCTAGAAAAATACATAATTTGATTGCAATAAAAACGTTTTGTATTTGAAAATGTTCAATTTCATTTTACAAACAAACGTTAATTACCCATAAAACAAAATCAGAATATAAACATAATTAACTCCGCCTAGAGAAGATAAAAAATAAACTAATCTGGCCATTTCCAAGCCTGGATAAAGGAGGAAGGTTTGAAAGCAAGGTTAGAAACCTGGCCTTTGTAAAGAATCTACATTGCTACAGAAACGATAAGATGACGCCATTCTGGTAAATAACCGCAAAGAAATGATAAAACGACTCAAATGACAGGATTGAATAAAAAACGAAAGAAAGGTCACTTTTCGATTAAATGAAAAAAATTACTTGTTCAAATTCTATGTTTACTGCCTGAAAGACCAACAAGGGATGCTTATCATCTTGAGGATTCCAGCAATTCTTATAAAGACTCCATTTCCAATAATGGTGATATTCCTAACTGTTCCTCCTCCATGCGCTGCATCCTGGACTAGGTGTCTATAAGCATCGAGACTAATAACAGCAGGGACCGAATGCACAGCAGTATAACTGGGCTCCTGCTACGACGGATGGGTGTCTCAAGGTATATTTATACCATATGTAGCTATTGGGCTAAGGGAAATAACCATGACAAAAATTCAGGCAACCTCGTCAATCTCTGCGAACAGTTGCGACGACACAAGAATGCCGTTTACCAGCCAAAAAACTTTGTTATTCTTCTCTGTTTGTTACACTTATCAAGCCATCGAAATCGATCGTTTAATATGCCGTACAAATATGAAAATAATGAAGAAATGACTGTGTCACCAACTACAATGAAAGACCAACAAGAACGGTCTTGGAATAGACAATTAGTGATCACAAAGAAAAAGTTAATAGTCCTCCTAAAGCTTGACTAAGAATCATTTGGGAAGATCTAATTGAAGTGTATGTCTCATTCGATCAAACGAAAATGCTGACAAAATGTTCGAACACATGGAATTAGTTTGTTACCCCATTTTCTTTTTAAATTATGAGACTTTGTTGTTGTGGTCTAGCGGTATAGCGTTTGAATTTGGACCTCGGTGGGCATGGGGGTTCAAATCCCACCACGGACCCACGTTCGGCTTCGCTAAAATGTCCACTGCTGAAAGATGTTTCTTGTAAAACATTCAAAGTAATAAACATTTAAAAAAGACAAAATAAATATTACTGTTATCTTGCTGCTCTATACTTATTTTAAAGCAGTATGTTTTTGCAATAATAATAACGATAATAATAAGCATGACCTACACAACATTTATTTGTTTTCGAAAACAATTTAAATCTAAAAAAAAAATAATCAAGGTCACTAACCATTAACTGCACTAATCAATATATGATGTTAAGTTACAAAATTTTTAAAATGTAAAGCATCTTTTTCATGCAAAAAAAACATTTCAATAATTTTTCTGTAACGTTGTACGTATCAAAGAAGCAAATGTATAACAAAAATATAGAAGAAAAAATGATTGAAATGGCATAGAAATAACGTCACGATGATGTGATAAAGCTTACAAATTTGGATATTGACAATAAGCTATTTAAACCTTTTAAATATAATATAAAATCAATTGTTGTAAAAGTGAACTATCCAGTCGGGTACCTTGACCAAATAGAAATTGTGTATAACCAGCTCTACCAATAGATTGTCAGATGTACAACACTCACAACAAATGGTGAAACAAAATTTAAATAATTGTTTTATTTTTAATATTTTATTGATTTCATCTAAAAATGTTTTTACGGAAATATTAGAAACTAAAAATATTAACAAAAGAATAGAAAATATTACACATTTTGTTTTGCGTAGAATAATAAATTGTTAACAATTATATAAACGGAATTATTAAATTCAATTCATATATTATTTACAATATTTAATAAATTATTCATTTATGTTTAAAATCATTTTTTAAATATTTTTAAATACTTTAAATTTAAGTCTTTCAAATATAAAATTTAACGCAATTAGCTTATAATAAAAATAGAAAACAAAATTTTTAAAAATATTTTTTATGTAAAAACAATTAATTAATTATATATAAATAATTTATTTTACAAAAAAATTATTTTTTTAATTTTAATATATCAAATTAAAAAAATAGTCAATGATAATAAAAGATCAAAATTTGACAAAATATATCAGTTTATAAAAACGTTGGTTTTTACTAATAATTATTGATTTGTGTTTCGAATATATTCCCATAAAAAAATAAAATAAACTTTACTTTGTTAAAATAATACCATGATATTATCGCTTCTTTTTCAAATTATTTAAGCCATTTGTAACAAATAAACCAGTCTTTTTTGTTGCTTGAAATAAATTATTTCGTAACTTAAAACAACTAAAAACACTATTTCTTGTAGTTATAAAATATAATTAACAAGAATTCATTTATTTACTCGTAAGGAGCAGAAAATACAAGGTGTTTCAACATTTTAATAACAGTTAATTTTTTATTACAAAAAGTATATTTTATAATGGTAAAATTAAATATTTTTTAATATTAATTAATTTTAATTGTAGCTAATAAAACACTGAATTAAAAGGATTAAATTTTAAACAATCATATCTTATTCGATGCAAACCAAAATATGGAACATTGCATATTATTTTGTTAATACCTTCAGTTTCTAATATTGCTGTAATATATATATATATATATATATATCATAGTTGGTGATAGATCCACCATTTCATCAGTTTGAAGTTTTTGTAGAATTTCCAAAAATTCCTTTCCATTGTTTACACGTTTCGGAGGCGCACAAACATTTTTCAATGCCATTTTTCAAGTGTCCTAATGATAATATTCCAGTCATTTACTATAACGTTTCAAGTCTCATGCCTCAAAGTTGATAACCTTGCTAAAATTGTGTCAAAAATGGAGAATGTCAACTTACGCCAAAATTATCATCAACCAGCCATCTAATTAATTACTTTCAAATATCTGAGCTTCAATAATAATTATAATAGCTAACAAAAAATGCCTAAATTGTAACAAATTGAAGACCAAAAAACGACTGATATCTATAAAATAATTGCAGCACACAAACTTTTAATATGATTCTCTTCAGTTATCAAGACAATAATAACGTTATTTTTCGCTCAAAAATAAAAATATATTACATAGATATTTTGTAAATCTAACATTTAATGATAAAAACAACATAAAACATTTATACAAATCCCAACAATTCAAAGTTACCTTTATTACATCAGGTAACAATGGTTGATTGTCAACCATTGATTGAGTAATACCTGTAAGCTTTAATAATAAAATATACGATAGAAAAATATTAAATTTTAATATGTTAACCTTTGGAACAGAAAATTGTAATATAATGCAATACATAATAATAATCATCATCATAATTTTAAAAAACTAATTTCTAGAACTTAAGAAAAACAAACGATTGCCACAAAACATTACTTAATTAATTAATCATAACTAAAAAAACAAAATTAATTAAGCGCTATTACAAAGTCACGTACTAGTAAATTATCAGAAAAATATCAAGCACAAACAAAATGAAACAATGTCCATAAATAAACACTACTGTAAAATATTACTTTTACTACTATTCTATTATTATTACTCCTATTACTATTATTATTATTATTATTATTATTATTATTATTATTATTATTATTATTATTATTATTATTATTATTATTATTGGTATTATATATAAAATAAAACAAACAATAATTGTTGATAAAATTTGCTTAAAAATTATTACAAAAAATTAAAAACTTTAAGCACTGTGCTCCTTTTTGATTGAAACCACGTAGATTTATTGTTTACGAGAAACGGACAATTCTAACCCTTCAAAGACCCATTATTAGGATACTAACAATCCTAAGGATTAAAGTAATGCTTATAAATTCATAATTTTCAATCATAGTGATATTCCTGACAATTCCTCCTCCACGTGGTGTATTCTGGACTAGGTGTCTATACGCATCTAGATTAAAAACAGCAGAGACCCAGTGCACAGCGATATAACTGGGCTACTGCTTTGGCGAGTGAGTGCAAATATGCACCCAAAGTACTTAAAAGGTACCTTAAGGTATATGTATATCATATGTAGCCCTTTGGCTAAGAGAGATGCTTACAAAAAATCGGACAACCTCGTCAATGTTTGCGAACAGTATCGGCATTACATAGATGTCAGCTACAATTCAAAAAACTTAGTTACCATTCTATGTTTGCTGCGTTTATCAAACCATTGTTGTCAATCGTTTGATAAGCCGTACAAATATAGAAATAATGAAGAGGCCACTACATCATGAAACAAATGAATGAAGGATGGACAAGATATTGAATTTATCGGTTCGTATACATAAATGCAAGCTATTTTAACAAAAAATATAAATATTATAAATTGCAATTCCAGTCAGTAATGAATACTAGCACATGCAGTACAAATATAAACACTCAATCGCATAAATAAAACTACGTCATTTTATCTAATTAAGAAACACCATATATATTCTAATGGGATGCTAATGATCCTAAAGATTTGAGTAATGCTTATAAAGTCTCAATTTCCAATGATGGTGATATTCCTGAATGTTCGACCTCTACGTGGAGCATCCTGTGCTAGATGTCACTAGGCATCTAGACTAATAACAGCAGGGATCGAGTGTACAGTGATATAAACGAGCTTCTGGTTCGACTGGGAAGTGCAAGCATACACCCAGAGTACTTAAAAGTTATGTTAAGGTATATGTATGCCATATGTAGCTACTGGACTAAGGGAAATAACCCTGACAAAAAATCGGATAGCCTCATCTTTGCGAACAGTGGCGACGTCACAAGGATACCGTCTACTAGACAAGAAACTTAGTCATTCTTCTCGGTTTGTTACACTTATCAAGTCATCGACGTCGATCGTTTACATGCAGTATAAATATGGAAAATAATGAAAAAGTAACCATGTCACCAAGGAAAATGAATTGAATGAAATATATAAACTCATGCTAATACTCACTTCGCTACAAAATGTAGTCAATATCGGATGAACAACTGGTTGCACATAATAATGGAATTTGTTCACACATTCCAAATTTTCACTGTCGATAATTAACACGGGAAATTCAATAACCTCCTAAAATATTTTTTACAAAAATTACAATTAATTTATAAACAAGTACTTTTTCATCCCAAACGAGATTGAACCAAAATATAATTATTTATTAACCCTTGTTTGTAAAATACAAAAAAAAACAGAATTTCTTTGAATTATTAGAAAGTCAATTTAATATATATATATATATATATATATAAAGTTCCATCTATCATTATTTATTATTTCTAAATAGATTTGAAAATATTTGTTTATTAACTGGTTGCTACTCAATGGAGTAAACAGCATAATATTATGTTGTACAATTATCGGTAAAACTCCATGTGGATAACGTTATCTTGTAGTCACATATCATTTTACATTCTATTGATACATTTCATGTAAAATATTCAAAATAATAATAAATAAAATATACACAATATATAAAATAAGAAAAGATTAATCAGTAGAGATATAAATAGATTTACTCGGTAAAAACGATTTTGTCATATATATATATATGGTAAGAAAATGCTTGCATTATAGCTATTATTTAACTTCAACTTCTCTACCAACCACATAACTAAAAAACATTTTATTATACAATGTACAATAATACACTACAAACAAAGAACAATTATAATTTCATTGACCTATTATTATTTTATAATTTTACATTAAATATCAATAAGTTCATAATTAAAGGTTGAGAAAAATCAGAATAAACATAAATAAATATTATGAATACATAAAGATAAAATATTTAAAAATGCAAACAAGATAGAACATTTTGTTGCAAAATAATTTCTTGGACTATACAACACAAAATACTTTGAAATATAATTGCCTGGTTCATTACACAACCAAAGAGGTGACCCTGCCAATTGGTTCATACGGCTTACTATGCTCCTGGTTAGCTAGTTAATGTAACCCTATTTTTAACAAAACATAGATTTACACGTAATTCCTTAATTTGGATACAGTTAAATATGTTTTGTTTAATCATGCCGAAGCCATTTAATAGCATTCAAGCTAGTACCATAAGTGACAACTCACACAAAAATAGGTTTTTCTACTTTAGCCGTGTCATAGTGAACATTAAATTGTTAAATACACATAATAACTATAAATAAAGTTAATTGTTTTAATGTAACAAAAAACATTGTTTCTTAAAAAGGAATTATGACTCATACAAAATATATTGCATTGTTGTTTCTAAAATTGAAATAATAATACTACTGCTTAAGATACTTAGTATAATTCACAATAGGATGACTATTTTATACTTCACCTAAACCAATAAGTTTCTCAAAGTAAATGTTTTACAATATTGACCCCACATAGCATCCTGTTTTGATATCTAAAATATAACATTTTTAAAAACGTATTTTTATTCCTTATAAAATAAAATACCAAAATAATTGGTCAATTATGTTTTTATTAAACATAACTCTAGCTTTATCGATTTGTACTGAAAGTAGGTTAACTTTCACTGATTAGAAAGATGTAAACAATTTTTTCGTTCCCTTTACTAGCCAATAACCCAATTCTTGTAAATTATAGTCGACAATTTAAACTAGTTGATTTAAAATTTCAATAAACAGAAAAACACGTTCTACATTTATATACCATATTAAATAGTCGACTACAGTGGTTTTATAAGTGTACCAAATGTTGGAAAATAACGACGTTTCTCAACGGGTAGACGGCATCCTTGTGGCAACACCATTGTTCGCAAAAATTCATAAAGCCATCTGATTTTTTACCGCGATTATCTCACCCGATGGCTACATATGCTATACGTATACCTTAAGTACTCTCAGTGTATGCTTACACCTATCCGACAAGGTAGAATCCCCGTTATATCACTGTGCACTCCGTCTCTAATCAATGTTAATCTGAGTTCAGGATGCACCATTGAAAGGTACGGAAATAGGATTTTCACGCTGATTGAAAATTGAGATTCCATAAGTATTACTCAAATCCTTGGAATCATTAGCATGCAGTAAAATTGTTCGTTAGATTTTTTATGAATAGTTTTTTCTAACCATTTACAGAAATATCAATTTATCAACCTATTTTCTTAACAAAAAAACTTGATTTTTACTAATAAAATACTTAATTTTTGTATCATTTTAGAGAAATTCAAGTTAGCAGTAATTGTTCCAATTAGAATACATAATGTCACATAATCACAAATATTTGAAAAAAAAATTTGTTTACGCACTGTTTATTCCATTTTCGTTCTGAGGTAACGTTGTATTTAATCAATATATTTTAAGATATTAAACAATATATATTCAAAAACGAAATCAATCACTTAAAATTAAATTAAATCATTCGTCCACTACAAGCGACAAACGCTATTAAAAAATCGTTATAAAGTTGTCCTATTTTATTTGTTCGATTTTTGCCGCTTGAAGTTTTCTACAAGTAGACATACTTATAATCCTGAGGATTTGAGTAATGCATATAAAGTTTCAATTTCCAATAATTATGATATTCCTGACTGTTCTTCATCTACGTGGTGCTTCCTAAACTAAGTAGTCATGGCAACCAAGTGCACAGCAGCATACAGTAGATGAACAAGTTGCTATCAAAATCAATGCAGAATAATTTCTTTGCTTTTGTGGCACTATTACATTATAAGATGATCAAAGTTGTACTAAAACATTCATTAACATTACAGGGGCTAAAATGGGACACAAAAATTAACATATTGAAATTGATTGACTTTTCTCATATCACTTAAGCATATTGGGCACATTAACATTTTACTAAAATAACCCTTTAACATCACTTTACAGTACCAATTTTCAAAACAATAAAAATATTTCTTTTTTACAAATAGCATTACCAAATTCTCACTTAGACTAAAAACGCAAAATTTATATTTTTAATATTTTAGGTAATATTCACTATTTTCTAAACATTTTTTTAAAGCGTTTGATTAATATCATTAATACCAATTATTAAAATAGGACCAAACTAGTAATTGTTTCTGGTAGCACTGAAATAGGTAAAATCTATTTTATATTCAATGTTGGACCTCAACCTAATACCCTAGAGCACTGAACAATTTACAAAAACAATGCTCTAGTCTATATTTAAAAAAGACATTATGTTGCCATATAGCAGCTGTTGGGATAATGGAGATAGCCCTGACAAAAAATCAATCTTTATCAATCTTAACGGAGAAGTGACCACGTCATCAACCAATATGAATTTTTAAAAATGAACACTTGTAGGAAAACCACATGACGATTCGCATTTAATGCTGTCAATCAGACTCTACCAGCCCGACATTTCATGTTATAGATGTCTACATCAGATTGCCCACTGCAAAGGTGAGAGTAATTAAAACACTTAATTGAACCATTTTGCCAAAACCTCTGTTCGTCTGGCCTCTATCCTTTATCGTTTCTGTTGTGAGTAAGCCTCTTCCAGAAAAGTAAAACCTGCTCAACATAAATCTCACGATTGGTAAAGACGCTAAATACCAGCGTCATGATCCCCTCAGAATAATTTTTAAAATGATGGTATATATGTAAATCTAAATGCTTTATTTATAAACTTATTGCTTACAAAAATATTTCGTTTGCCTTCATTATATATAATAATATCGATGTACTGTCTACAAGTTTAGTTGTCATGCTCGGTAGTAACCAATCTAAAAATAATTTACTTCCAATAAAAAATCAATGAAAAAGAAAAATTAACATTTGCAAATAATTTGCTAACGTTTTTGACCAAATAAACTTTATTTTTCAATATTATATATATTGATTGGATAATTCAAAAATACGCCATTTCCGTTGTTATGGTAATACTTAGCTAAGGAATTTCGGTCAGTTAATAAATATTATTGTAGTTAAGACTGATAACCCGTATTGCAATTGCTATTATGAATTCTAGGTAAAATAACACACACACACACACAAAGTAATTGCAAAACTTTTTTAATTGTATTGCTTAATATTTTGGTTACCAATCCAACATAGGGTTACAAACTTCTATTTTTTAAATTTGCATAAAAAATACAATTACATATGCATAATCAAAACAAAATTATAAATTCAAATACAAACACAAATAGGTATGATTACTAATGAAACCCCTTTATATAAATTTGTAAATAATCCAGAGAATTTGAGTAACGTTTCAATTTCCAATAGCACAGACAATCCAGTTATCGTACATATATATGGTGTATCGTGGGCTTAGACAAGCATGATTTAAAAACATAGTGCACAGTAGTATGAGTGGGATTCCACCTTGAAGGATAAGTGAAAGCATGCTCTCAGAATATTTAAAAGATATGTTAAGGTATATGTATATGTGTAACCGCTGGACAATAAAAAATCAGGCAACCTAGTAAATTATTGCAAACAATGGCACCGTCACAAGAACGTCATCCATTATCCAAGGAATTTCATCATTCTCGTACGTGTTACGTTGGCAAAAGCACTGGAATTAATTGTAGAAATAAAAATTAGTGATCATATGACCCAACCACAAAAAAAGGAATAATACATGGTACTAAATGATATTTATATATTATTTGTAGCTGACTACTCCAAAGCAAAATGTCCAAAAATCACAATACAATCAAGTTTTACAAATCACTCTTTGATTAGTTGCTGTCCGAATGGAAGCATATCTGAAAAACTGCTAGAAATTTAAATCCTGCTACAGAGACTAAATAAGTTGACTGTATGCTCACCGGTTTTAGTAAAATCATTGAAAAAATATCTTTCTATCTCATGGCAGTTAGTATTTAAGTTGAAAATAAGCAGAGTAGTTAAAAAGTAATATATTAGATAATCGTGCAACGTACTTGGATTGATACAACTTCATGCTTCAATTGGGTGCCAGTATTTTTATTGCAAGTTGCTTCGAAATCCAAAACGAAAAAGTATTTAAATTTTTGTGGTTTACATTTAAATTTAGTGAAATGTTTAGACCAGTTGAGCAATTTGGAAGTCTAAAGAAACAGTATAAGCTAGAATTGTATGTTCATAAACATTACAAACAAACAATCAGACTCAATCGCACCCCTAACAATCCCTTTAAAATAAAACCACCCATTTAAAACAACTTAGTACACATGTCACACCTATTCCTCCACCAATTTAATTTAAAAACTGAAGCCGACAACACAATCGGATAAACTGTCAAATCCTTCATTTATTAATGAAAAAGATTATTTCATGTTTAAACTATTTTTACCTAATTAAATCAATCATGTGAATAATGCATATTTATGCAATCATACACAGCAAGAATAATTAGTCGTTATTTTTTATAAAATATCCACCATAAAACAAATACATACCATGAGCATTTATAGATAAAAACGTCAAAAGTCATAGATTATTTAAATAATTTCTTTTCTGTAAAACAAAATTTGCATAACAATGCTAATATTATTAAGAATGATGAAAATAATTATAATGTAACCAAACGCGCACATACAAATTGTCTTATTTTTGTGTTCAATTCGGCTGTAAAGGAATGGCTATTTTAGTCTTTTTCAAAATACAATAAACATTATCTAATCATAAAGTACATGGCAGTGTAACAATGTAATGCACTGTAAAAATACAACATGCAACAAGCATAGATACACCAGATTCGGGCAAACAACAATGCGCACGTGGTAGTAAATAACGTGATTGGAAATTGTACAATTGGTTTACACAAGAATGATTGTTTGAACACACACACACACACATGTAAAATTATCTAGTTCAAAATGGAAAAACAAAACAAAATTAACAAAAATTAAACCAAATTATTATACAAACTAACTACTAAACCATGGCTGTCAACAAAAGTTTTCTGAATGATCTTAATTATATATATATATATATATATATATATATGAAGATAAATTAAAATTATTAAATCTGTTCCCAATTGTAGCATGCAAAATGGAAAAAAGCACAATATGCAAAACTGACTCTCATCGTAAACAATAATTTTTAAATATACAATCTGTTATTGCAAAAATTTCACCAACTTGTTTCAACAAACACAGACACGAAAAACCAAAACAAATGCTTGAAAACTATTTGAAAGACGATTTTGAACAATGTAATCGAAGAACAAAGTAAAAGCACAAACGCATTAAGAAAATATTAATATGAGTCCAATAAACACATTTACATATCATTTATATATATATATATATATATATATATATATATATATATATATATATATATATATATATATATATATATAATATATATATATATATATATATATAGCAAAACAACAAGCGATCTTAGGAAAAAAAACTACGCATGTTTTAAAAAATCTTTAGAAAATTGTGAAAATTACAAATCAACGCAAAAATGTCTTGTCAACTTTATTAAAATCAAACTTACAATTTGTATTTTCGAAAAATAAGTAAATATATATTCACTGGTTGGACCGGTAAATAGGTTTTAACAATGAATTAATCTTGTTATACAAAATAAAATAAATTAAATACAAGATAAAAAATCAATACGATTAACAATTTCATCACAGATTAAGTTCGTCTACATGAATAATGATTTTACCACACAATCCATCAAATGAAACCGAATAAAGTCAAAAGTCGTTCTACCATCACTATGAATTTCAAAAATTACAAATTAATAACTCTTTTTTTCGAAATTCAAAACCATTACGATGACAATGACAAAGATGATAACAAAGACAAATCTTGGGAAATCAAATCAGCCCATTTGGCTGGAGACAACTTGCGCTCGACAGAGTCCATAATTTCAATCGCCATTTTGCGAATAAGTCGAGCGCAAGCCATTTGACTTTCAGTCGGTCCAACAAAAGCCGAACATCCAGCAGTACTCTGACCCAGAGATTCGGCAGCCAACAAGCATTTTGATGCACTGCGATCAAATTTGGACGGGCAATCATCAACATTAGTAGTGAATGCAACAGTTCGATCTGTTGCATCATTGGAACCGACTGTGTTCATTAAATTGTCTCCATTCGAGGCATCGACTGAACAATCGCCACTGTACACAGTCGTGTCGCTAGTCGTCGACGTTGTCCGCATCACCAAATCGTCTTCGACATTTGACGAAGCGTCCAACGGCTTGTTGGTAGACGTTTGACCGTCCATACTGTGCTCAACGCCACTACTATCGGTCGGTTGAACGTCGAGCGTATGTGGAGTGTGGTTTGATAATTCTCGCCGCTGAAAACTGTTCATACATAATTGCGACTCGTCGACCGAAATTATGTAGCGCAAAAACAAAACTAATTTCGTGCATTCACATAAAATGGGAACATAGCGCTCCTCTGGAAAAAAACAACAGAAAGATTTAAAACGTGCACAATGGCATACATATGCACTAAATTACAAGTAGAAATAATACTATACAGTGCAAACTAACAAATCAAAATTAGAAACTTCGACTATTGTAAGAAATGTTAATGATCCTGACGATTTCAGTAATGCTTATAGTCTCAATTTCCAATAATGGTAATATTCCTAACTGTTCCTCCTCCATATGGTGCATCCTGGACTAGGTGCCTATAGCCATCTAGACTAATAACAACAGAGACCGAGTGCACATCGGTATAACTGGGTTTTCACTGTACTCCCGCTCAATGAATGGGGTCTAACAAACATCCAAGATACTAAAAGGTATATAAAGGTATCCACTTATCATATGCCAGGTTAGGTATGTAGATTTCTTCGACTAACACCAACCCTAAGAATGTCATTTCGTCAACACTGGTGTCATCGCATAAAAGCGATCTTCTAGTCAACAATCGTTATGTATCCTTACCTCCTCCTACCCATGTTCAATTCACATCAGACAACATCTTCACATAAGAATTCGGGATGCTATGCGAACTTAGAACCAATGAAGAGGCGGTTCTATCACCAACCGTTGTTAATGTTGTTGTTGTTGTTAACTATCGTTGATGCAAAGAACTTAATGTATATATTTGACTTGTATTTAAAAATTGCGCCCTTTTTCGATATTATATTATATATATATATATATATATATATATATATATATATATATAAATTGTAAATCAATCAATTACAGGTCGTTCCACTACAGAAAATTTTCCACTTGGAAACCTAGTTAAATTTGTGTAAAACAAACAGTTATTAGTCAATCTTATGTATGTATCAGTTAGTAATACTATTACTTTCTTCAGTTTTAATCACAGATCTGTTCTATAAAAAATCAAAGCACTTACAAATGAATCACATCCAATTCTTTCATAGCTCAAATATTGTTAAAGTATCCATAAAACAATAAACAAGTCTATCAACAATTTCTGTCTAACATAAACAACATACAAACAGTTGTATCAACTTGTAGATTTTACAATAATTCCACTCATATCCTAATTTAATAATAATAATAATAATAATAATAGTTAACATAAAATATGTTCTAATAGATTTGGTGAAGCACTGTACTCAGATATGGATGAGTATGGATTCGATCCACACCATCAGTATTTAATGTAAACCTTCGTTTGGTTTCGCAAACTATCGACATTCAACTAGTAAAAAACCAAATAGAATCGAAAAACCGGCACCTTTGCGCGTCAAAATGTGATGGATAGCCCAAATGGCCCATAAATGGACCTCCAGACAACTTTCGGGATTCAACGCCAACCTGCCAAAAGGTTCAAATGATCGATAGGCAACCATCTCGGATTGGGGAGGTTGCCAATTGGAAACAACTTCACCCTGACAAAACAGACAAACGTACATCCGAATATAATTATCCACCACGTAATGAAGCATAAATATAAATTGTACAATAATTGATATGCAATTGGTACAATCGAATAAAAAACAACACATTTGCAAAACATTTTTAAACTTTATTTGCGACTAAACTTTTCTGTTGAAGGGAATGCTAATAATCCTGAGAATTTGAGTGATGCATATAAAGCGTCAATTTCTAATAATCGTGATATTCCTAACTGTTCCTTATTCATGTGGTACATCTTAGACTAAGTGCCTTTAGGCATCTATTTTTTTTTTTTAATTTTATTTTATGTTTGCTACTTTGAATGTTTTACAATAAACATTTTTCAGCAGTGGACATTTTGGCGAAGCCAAACGTGGGCCCGCATTTTAGTGCCGGTAGTGGGATTCGAACCCATGCCCACCGAGGTCTAAATTCGAGCGCTGTACCGCTAGAGTAATAACAGCAGGAACCGAATACACAACAGGATTCCGCTACGGCGGGTAAGTGCAAACATATACTTAGGGTACTTAAAAAGTATCTTAAGGTGTTTGTATACCATAAGTAGATCTTGGGCTAAAGGAGATAACCCTGATAAACAATCAGGCGACCTCATCAATCACTAGGATGCCGTCTATTAACCAAGAAACTTTGTTATTTTTCTACGTTTTGTTACGCTTATCAAGCCATCGAAGTCGATTGTTTAATATGCCGTACAAATATAGAAATAATAACTGTGTCACCAACCACACAATTAAATTTCGGTTAAAAAAATCCAGTATGTGTATATATAAATAGAACTGTGAACGTGCAACAACAATGACATTCCAAATATTTGCTTTTTCTTCCGGATAATCTTCCCACAACAATGAAGTGAAGTGTAACAACTGTATTACAACTAAACATTTGGAAACAAAATTTTCCTTATTCAATACCTTATTGCATACCTCAACAAAAATTTTAAATGTTAATCTAACTATATTTAGCAAATTGTCGAATAGCAACAACATTCCACAAATTACTGTACCACTTTTTCTAACAATTCATATAAACAATTATCGCCATATTTCTAAATGCGATATTGCCCATTAAAGCTTTGTAACTATAAAATCAAATTAATTTATGAATGTGGATATCAAAATATTCATTTTGTGAAAAACTAACGTTAATTTCTAATATAAATTAGTCAATTAACCAATTAATAATTATTACCATTATATTTAGTAATCTTAAATTTTATGACAAATTATAAAATAATGCATTGAAAAACAAACATTAACATTTTTAACTATTTTATTATTAACAAAATTGAAAATGCGAATAGATTACTTACCAGCAACTTGACACAACCTTCCTTGCTTGTCTGAATATTAACGAGCCAATCTTTATCTTTCAAGCACGACAAATGCGCAATTATACCCGCTGCAAAGTAACTGATTTGAATGTAAGGATGGCGAAGCATTTTGCTATAGAAATAGAATACGAATAACGATCGTTTGTCAGTGAATGGAACTTGACAAGTTAATACGAAAACGTAAAAATTAACGCCAGTACCCTTAAATTTAGTATAACAATCATAAATTCGACCAAGTTCAACCTATTAACTCACAAAATATTAATTGATGACTTCGTGCCACTACATCTAAGTCAACAAATACAGCATAAGCACCGTGAGATACTACCTTTTCAGTACCCCGAGTGTGCAATCCGTCCCTGATCCATATTAGTTTGAATCGAGGGTGCACCACTTATTGATACGGAAAGACGATTATCACAATTATTGGAAATTGAAACTTTATAAGCATTACTCACATCCTCAAAATTATTAACTTTTGCAAGATTAATTTGATCAAATAGTTAGATTAATGTTTTTCTATACGGCAATGCATCATTGTGTTAAGCGTAGTAAAGGTATCAATACAATACAACTTACATACAACAGAAAATGTGTAACACAAACAAAACATTTAATAACCAACTTACAAGAAAAATTCCATTAAACTTTCTTTCAATAAAAATTCTCGTGTTAAATGTACCTCGGCAACATTATTCTACAATAAATATACACAATAATTATAAATATTTCATTGAATTAAATTGTGTTTATAAACATCTACTAGCAATTGGAAATAGTGACTTTCACAATTGCACAAACCATTGTAATCGTTTATTTAGGATTAAATAAACGTGACAAACAAACAAAAAATAAACACATGAATATTGGTAACAATTAAATGTACAAACACATACCAATAACCCCAAACATTTTGTATACACGTGATTTTTCATTTCTTCACTGTGATTAGCAAATCGCTAGGATAGACAAAATTACACAAAAACAAATTAGCTATAAATTTTCTATCCTATTTCATAAATAAATTACCAACATTTATTTTTTATACAACAATAAGCAAATTAAATCTTTCTTAATAAATAACATGATGGTTAAACAACTCCATTATATACAATATTGCGCAGGAAATAAATGAGATATCAAACATCCTTCCAACCATCATTGAGAAAAAAATCATAAAATAAATGTTTATCCAACACAGCTATTAAAAACATATTTAACTCATTAAACATTGACATATTAACTTGGGGATTGGTTAATAGTAATAATAATAATTATTATTATTATTATTGTTATTGTTATTGTTATTATTATTATTATTATTATTATTATTATTATTATTATTATTATTATTATTATTATTATATTTCAAAAAGCAAAATTCTAAGTGGTCAAACATAGCTTTTCAATCAAAAATCAACTTAAAAATCACAAATAAAAACCGGACTTCCAAAGTAAACACGGTCATTCTTTTCAATACACACCCAGAAAAGTCACGACGTAATTTGAATTTTCAAACAAGCAAAATATGTAAGAACAATACAGTCGTCGTCATTAACATATTTTGCTACTAAAAATTCAAATCTATTTAAATTGTAACACAGAACACGTATTCAATGTGCATTTATCAAATACGAACAAGCAAAATAGACTGCCCAAAAAGTTCAATGTTGGATATTAATCAATTGTGATTGGATTATAATGATTGCGAGCATTTATACCATGGTTATAAAGTTTCCATGTCCAACAATGGTGTTAGTCCTATTTCCGTAGCTCCTCCATGTAATGCATTTTGAACGCAGGCCAACACAAATTAGGTCCGAGTGTAAACTCAGATACTAAAATGGTATATGTTGGGCTAAGAGAGACAACCCTGGTTTCTTTAATCTTTGTAAACACCGTCTATTGGTTTAAATACCTCCTTACTTTCCTACGCTTGTTGTATACACAAGGTTTCCTTTGCATATAAAATATGGGAAACAATCGTTCTAGCTGTTACCCTCTTCCCCCCCCACCAAGTGGCCAAATTGGACTAAGTGCATATAACTACCTAGATTAGCACAGCAAGGACCAAATACACAGCCCTATAACAACGTTTCAATCTGGGCGACCTAGTCAATGTTTGCAAACAGTAGCGCCATCACAAAGATGCAGCCTATCAGCTAAAAAATGTTGTTATTCGCCTACATTTGTTATGCTTATAAAATTATTGAAGTGGATCGTTTGATAATAAATAAAAACCTACAAAAGTAAACCAATATACTTTTGAATAAGTAATTTTTAAAAACTAACTTTCAACACTTTTTCGTAAATCACCAAACCACCTTCGCGTACAAATTGCAAACAAGCAATGGGACATTCATCAGTGAGATTCCACAGAGCGGACAACGTAAATCGCAACGTGGTATCGTAAATGGGAGCCTCGTCATCACCTCGAATACGAATAATTGACAAATAATTGGGCAAATAAGATCTCAAATCGTTTGCATCTGATTGCAACAAACATTTCTCGGCAATATAACTCAGCAAACATTCGATACGTCGCGAATCCAAAGCCAAATCGGAAAGACCTGCAGTTGAAATCTACAAAAGGTGGAAAAGTAATATGTTTAACACAAACAAAATAAATAAAAATTATGATATGTTCATCATTATCATGATGAATCATTATATGTCCACTTGCTAAAAAATGTTTTATCCAACATTCAAACAATAAAAACAAAATAATAATAATAATTCAACTATTGTAACACACTTACTTCAGCCGCAAGTATAGAAATAATGGCCACTCCCATGCGCTTCATGTGTACGTCATTAAAATTCAACAAATAGTTGAACACCAATTCACAGCATTGAATACAGTTAAACGTCTAGTATAAATAAAAATAAATTCAAATACAATATAACCAACAAGCCATTAATTGAGGCTAAATCTAGATTATTAAAGTGAATGATATTTAGTCGAATAACGCCCACCTTTCAAAGAAAAGATATTGAACAAAACAAATGTATAAATCAGATTTAAAGAACGAACAATTGATTCAGGCAGAGAGCAACTGATAATTTTTACTCATTACTGTTTTGATTAGTAATGATCTAGGAGTACAGCGTTCGACTCGCACCTAAATAAGCACAGGTTCGATCCCCAAAGTATTATATATACTCTAGTACAATGTATATATGTGCAACCAACTAACAATGCTACTATTTATATAAAACTCCTAAAAAGTCAGTAAGTAATCTTAATTGCGTTGTAAGGGTTACCGTAAACTAAACTAAAGCAAAATTTTTTAAATATTAACTATTTATTTCCAGAGTATTTTCAAATAACTAAACTAAGACGTTTTTATGTTTCAAATTTTTGCAGTATAAAAACATTTGTAAATATTCAACGAAAATCCTGTATAATTCAAATAAATGTTTAAAAAATCAATTAATTTTATTGATCGACTAGGGTAATATGTAATTACTTTACATTCCACATTTTATGAATAATATACTGTAATATAAAAATAGAAACAGCTGCGTGATAATTTTTTATAAAATAGTTTAATAGTGGTCTGAAGTTTAAAATGAGTAATTGCACAGTTCGTTCCACATAATTCAAATTTAACCGAGAAACTAGATTAAAAGAAACTATTAATTTAGTTTACTTTTTTTATTTTGTATTAACAGTATTGATCAACAAATGATTAAATGTATATTAAGTATAAACATGTCAATATTAGACATAACTTCCGGTCAATAATCTACATATGTGTTCAACCTGTACCTCGAATATCCGTTTTAATAAAAGGTAACCGAATTCTACATGTGCACTTTGTAATGCTAATTCAAAATATTTGGCAACGATAAACGTTTAAATAAAATTTTCAATAACCTGGAAAGTAACTCGTAACACCATCACTGTCTTACAATATTAATTTAACATCTAATCACTCAAAAAAAATTAGTAAAACACCTAATACAATAATCATTTTCTCGTACGAAAGTAAAACATATTGTCAATGCAATACAAATTATAAATGTGATACCAAGAACTATCACTTTTAAACATATAAAAAAATACATACCGCACGATAAAGTACAGTGTCACTACACAAAGTAAGAAAACAATTTTTTTGTAACTGTCTGTTGGAAGGAAATTTTTCCATTGCTGTTAAGGTCATGCGTACAGTGCGATTCAATAAATCCGCTGGCAATTTGTCACTTTGATCACTCCGAGTCAAATTGTAGATTACCGCAGTTCCGGCCAAAATCATCTCCATTCGACGCAAATGAAGACGCATTACACGAAGTACAGCCTGTATAAATAAAGCATTGCATTGATAAAGTAACATACTAACAATGTTAATCTATATGTATATTAGCCGCAGAGTTGATCCAAAACTAGACTCAAAATTGGATAAACCTAAGTTTGAGTTTCACTATCGGTACTAAATGCAGATCCTTGTTTGGCTTCGTTAAATATCCTCCTGCTAAAACATGTTTTCCATAAAACAATCAAGCAAATAACAACCAAATAAATAACTATGTAAAGTAATCATCATCGGGGATAAACATCCATCACCGGTTATTATCACTCAGGATAATCCGAAAAAACCAAAACGTCTGCAAAAACGTCAACTTATGTAGTGTGTACTCAAAGAACGACACTTGGGGCGTGCTGACATTAAATGTTAATTGCATCCCGAGTTAAACCCCTCCAATGATCTATGTTGGATGCATAAGGTAAATAAACGGACGCCCATTTAAATAATTCATTTGGACGAGGGGGATTAGCATAAATAAAAGGACTGAGTTCGCATGCTACAATGTCTGTCCAAATTTTCCGTTGGCCGCCCGGCCTTCTTTTCCATCCGGGTAGTGGGTGGGCTTCCATAGCTATTCTGACTGGATGAGTGGGCAATCTACGTAAAACATGGCCAATCCATTTTAATCGTCTTTCTTTAACTGTGCTAGAGATACAACAACAACAACAAAAGTTAGTGGCAATGCCACATCTTCATTAATTCCAAATTCGCATAGCATCTCAAACAATCCCTTTCCATTGTTCACGATTTTCAGAGGCGTGTAAGGATATGTCAGTCCATCGACTTAGCCATTGTTTCCAAGATAAAGTGCCGGCCAATAAATGTTAAGAGACTTACAAATATCTGGGAATGGTCGAAATATTTCAATAGAGGACAACGAGCGAAACCATAGAGCTTTGCTCAAAAAGAACAAGCTTTTGCGTATCCGCTTGGGTGAGAGTCCAAGTTTCGCATGCGTAAACAAGAATGGAACGCACTAAACTCTTATATATTCTAACCATGGTTTTAATAGAAATATTACTTTTGTTCTATAAAGGTTTACTTAAACGTCCAAAGGCTGCAGCAGAGAGGCGAATACGACGCCAAATCTCTGAAGGGCTGGATCCTTTACTATCTATGACCGAGCCTAAGTACGTAAATTCATCAACTATCTCAAAAATCAATGTAAGGTAATAATATATTACAGCTAACAACTACAATTATTCGCTCCATTATTGACAAAGTCATAAAAGCGTTTTAAACTAAAACTTAATCAGATATTAAATGACACATTAACAAGCTTAAAAAATCAAATTTACAAGTAAATGTCTAGTTAGAGTACAACAAAGAGACGGTAGAAACCAAAATCTTTAAAAATATATTAAAAATTCAAAATATTTTTCAAAAACTTTCAACAATTCAGGGATAATATTCTTCACAAAATTTTACAATCTCTTTACACTACAGAAACAATTCTTTAAAAATATCGTTAATAAAAATGTTTATATAAATAGTTTCGTGATAAATCCACCTTTTAAATATTTCCAAAATCACAGAACATCTCATACGATTACATCCAATGTTTTATACCTTGATATATCTTTTAAGTTATCATAGGCGTATGCATGCATTCATCTGTCAAAAAGGAATCTTCGCTGTGCTGTTATTCACTCGGTCTCTAATCCATTATAATGTAAGTCTAAAATGTACTACAGGTATAGAAACAGGATTATCACTATCAATAAAAGTTGCAACTTTATAAGTCTTACCCAAAAATTTCAGGATCGTTAGCTTCCTTATACATACAACTGAAAAATACTTAAAATTATAAAACTTAAAAAACTCCAAAACAAATTGTGTAAAGTTTTGTTTCACAAAATAACGTGAACATGTTTTGAAATGTTGTTTACTGAAATAGCAGTAAATAAATAAATAAATAAATAAATTATTATTATTATTATTAAGCTTTAATATCTCACTAGCTTAATAATAATAATAAATCGTTTTAAAAGAATATAATTAAGTTTGTGAAAATAAATAATTGCAAATAATACATTATGTAATTTTTAATAAATATGTATTTTCGTATTTATTAAAACGTTCATCTATACATTTAAAAACTTACTTGTAAAAGATGTGGTTTTACCAATTCTCGATTACTCGTAGCCTCAAAAATACTATGAAGAGCGTGTTGAAGATAAAAAGCTCTATCTTTATTGCGTGTTAATGTGTTCAAAAGTAATTCGTCCCCACGATCTCCAAGCATCTAAATAACACCATTTTATATTAATATAAATTTATTCATAAATCAGTATTTTGCAAGCTATTATATTAACAATAATCTGAAAATTACTAATAATTCATTTCTATTAAGAAACATATTTTACATTTATACATTTCAAAAGAATGATGTCTTTACTGACAAAATTATATCAACTAAACTAAAAAATAATAAACATTAACCTTAGCATTTAACATTTGATACCATAAGACAATTGTAAATGGTAAAAGAAAAGTTAGCAAACCAAAGAAAACTTGGCTAAGAACTATTCGGTAAGATCTAATTGAAATGAATGTTTCATGTGCCCAAGCAAAACGTTTGGCAGAATGTTCGAATACATGGAAACTTTTTGTTATCTCATGTTCTCTTTGAATTATGAGACTTTGATGTTAATTTTTGCTGTAATTGTTATCTTGTTGCCCCATGCTTATTTTTTAAAGCAAAAGGGTTTTGTAATAATAATAAATAATTTAACATTTACGAAACAAACAAACAAAATAATTAAGTGAAACCTACAGTTATAGTTGGATATTGTAATGACAATTTATATATTCCTTTTAATTCGTGTTCATGGTTAGAAAGCCATGATGCAAAGCCAGCAAACATTAGCTTTGGATGATTTTCCAATAATTTTCTAAAATAAATTATCTAACCACAAAAATACCTACTTTGCATCCTCCAGTCTAAGACTAAATTGATTACCAGATAAATCTATGTGTTCTAGATTTGGTAGTGTTGATGGCAAACAAAGTTTATCAACTGCTTCAAACCTAACCCCATTAGTCCGTGGTTTATCTGAAGCATCAAGAATTCGAAGCTGATGGAACTCTGTAATATTCACTAACAACTTCTCAATTTCTTCAGAAGTTTCCAATTCCAAACGATGCATTATTAAACCGTTTAATCGATCACGAATACTTAAAAGGGGTGTTATATCAGTGACACGAGTTCTAGATATATTCAAATATTGAAGATTTTCTAAATCATCAGCAACAATTTGTAAACACTGTGTATTAAGTTCTGTCCGACTGACATTCAAAAAACGTAAACTTTTAAAACGCCCCAATGCCACTAAAATTGGAAAATTTGTTTCGCACATAACTGAAGTTCCTGTAACATTTAAACTCATTAAATTGCGGACAGTCCATTCACCAAGAAAACTGATAATAGTATTTAAGTTAACCTTCGTCAAATTTATAGCAGCTAAACTGTACAAATGAAAATCTTTTAACACTCGCAAAGCCGATGGGCTAACATTAGCATCCTTTATTACTGGAGCAATCAAATCAACAGAATCAATTGTAAATAAGCTCATACGATCATCATCTAAAGCGTTACGTTTGCATAATTGTAGTAAAATCTTTTGTGATGGGCGAGCAACCAAACGAAAATCGGGATAAGGAAATTTCCACTTTCTTTTAACCTCAGAGACTTCATCACTCAAGTAAGTAAGTGTATTTAAATTTTTGCAAACACATCTAACACACAAATCTTCCAAACTCGAAACAGCATCTTCTATAAAAATAAAGGTAAAAATTAATACAAGCATTTTATGAATAGATAAAACTGAACAATTAAGTTATAAACATATTTGAATATAATAAACTCTTAAATTATATAAGTATTTAATATAATTAAACTTACTTTTATCCAGTGTGTATGACATTCTAACCTACATAACCAAATAAATGTTAGGATATATCTCAGTCCATAATTTTCAAAAACAAGCGCCGTAATACATAAGGCCACATCCGATAAATGGACAAATACCAAAGTTGTAATTATTTTAAAATATTAAAAACCAAATAAAAATATTAATTTATTTTTTTATAATTTTTAATTTTTTTTTATGTTTGAATTCGTACGACACGCTGCGTGACGTGCGCTCAAAGGTTGCTTATTGTTTTCAGGTTCAGGTTCAGGTTCAGGTTGAATACACGAGTTAAGTAGGAGTAAACTCCTTTTAATCCTCGGTTCTGTTTATCAA
>JAKXYG010000518.1:82500-213311 GCA_025895645.1 Cardicola forsteri | reverse complement strand
ACGCATTATTCTATGTTAACAATATGAATATTATTTTAAAGCGATTATGGACGTTTAAATCATACATAATACAAAATGATTATGCTAATAAATTAGTTTTAATTATTGCTTTGTAAATTAAATTTTATAAAATACTTGTTTATTAAGTAATTTAATTGTTATAGTACATTAAAATATAATATATACTGTAGACATACGGATTCAAATACGGTACCACTACTACTTTTGCAACTTTCCGGAACGTTTTGACCATAATCGGAAAATCCATTATTTCCACAACATTGAAACTAATTAATTATTAAACATTATATTCACATATTTAAAAATACTTGTGTTTGTATTTGATCCATTACTTGTCTAACTGCTGCATCTGCTTTGTAATCCTTTAAAATTTTTTCTAGAAAAGTTTTTGCCCATGATTCTACCTGAAATACACAAATAAATATAAAATATTTTGCAATAATTGTAAGATCGATGTTTTTTAAATTTACCTTGCGTCGTTGATTCAATGTAACAATAAAGCAGATCAGTTCCATTAAAATAACAAGACCTAAAAATACAGCATACTACAAAATATTAATAAGGTTTTGTGTGACACGTTACTGTCTTGAGCAGACAAACATTTTTGTTGCATGCACCGCAGCACCCGAAAAAGCCCAACAAAAAGATGAAACTTCCTAGAACAATTATAATAATGGGGAGCATTTTTGTTGCGCCAACAACACTTTGTGTTGAACGCAAATAAATTGATCCAAGAATGATAAAACCAAATCCACATATCTGAAATAAAATATTACAACGTGAAATACTTAACTCACTATTGTAATAATGTTGAATATTATAAGAATTATTTGAAGACATTTATAACCGCAACCTAAACCTGCCATTTTTATCCGTTTTTAGATATAAAAACGCTAGTCGACACAAAGGCTTTGTTTTGAAAAGTGGAGATATATTGGGTGTGGTTTAGGCTGTTATTGATGTGTAATTTTGTAGCGATATTTGCATATTCAGACCATTGGTCAATAGTCACGTATCGCACTACAATTGATGTTTTGAATTTCTGTGATTTGTAAAATTATTTATTTTGTTTTTGTTGTTTTTTTTCAAAATTCTACTTGCAAGCAAGTGTATCAATATTTTCAATATTAACGTTTTATATATTTCATTTATAATGTATACATTTTCCTATTATTGACTTTACATTAAATCAAATTTTTGTTATTCATTGTACAAACTAAACAATAACTAGGCTGGAATAAAACCTTTTAATGATGCATTTGCAATTATTGATTGCCACACGCTTATTATTTCTAAATATTTTAACATGTCTTACAATTATATACAATTAACTAATTAAATTATACCTTATTCAAAACCTAACTCAGTCTTTTGACAGAGTTTAACACTTGTATAAAAATATTTAATAATATTGTTATTACTACTTTTATTTTTGGTATAAAAGAAACTTTTTATTGATATTGTATTTCCAAAGTCTAAACAATGAGTAAAAATTTAAATTTAAATGTGTTTCAAACTCAATTGTAAAACACATTAAAAGTAGCTTAATATTAAAACAATTATCTATAATAATTATTATTATTATTATGTATGTTAAACAATAATTTAAAAAATAACTTTTATCCTTTTCAATCTATGTCTTTAAAATGTTTACTTATCAATATTTTGTTTAAAACAATTATGTTTATGTTGTTTTTTATTTATTAAATGACATCAACCACATTTACTTACTTTTGTTGTTAATAACCTTTTTCAAGAAATAAATAATTATTGCAAGTTTCTTTAATAAACACGTTACAACTCGACACACTTGATGTACTAGTAATTGTTAAGATTTTAGCCAATTTAACATTACTCTATTATTATTATTCACAATTAAATTGTAACAATAAATAATCGTGTTTTTAAAACAAAATTAAATGGTACTAGTTAGTTATAATTTGTTGTTCGTATAAGTATATAGTGATGCAAAATTTACAACAATTTTTAATATATGTTTACTAATTTTAATGCCTGTTATAACTTGTAATAATTTTTTTTGCTATTCCGTAGTCGTGTGTTTGTAAACAAAAAAACTTAAAAAGTTTTCTCAATACCGTTTAGTGACTAAAAAGTAATGCATTTAATGTCAATGTTTGGATAGCGCAAAAATTAAATTACTGAATTTGTATCACAGTTGACAATGTATACTGATTATTACTAAAAATAAATAGAAACCTACGTTTTTCTTATCTAAATAACTATTTAGTGTAAAATATTTTTTCTAAAGTATTTAACTCACAAAAACAACAATAATTAATAAATAATAAAAAGGTATAAGTGACATTAGAAAATGTATTTTCTTACAAACAAAGAACTTAAGAAATATGTTGTAATTACTTAACCAATTGTGCATAAATGTTTTACAAATAACTGTTATTATGTAAGATTAAATAAAATCGCTCTATGTATACTACAAAGTTTTAAAACGTATATTGACTGACAGCAAACAAAATTTCTTGTTTTTGTTGTTACTGTTTAAATGTTTTACAAAAACATCTTTTCAGAAAAGAGACAAGACATAAAAAAGTCAACATTTATTTTTAAAATTTATTTTTACTACTTTGGATGTTTTACGGAAAACATTTGCTTACCGAGATCCAAGTCCAGCGTTGTGCCACAAGAACACCCAACATTTAAACTCATATTTATCCGAATTCCAGTCCAGCGTTGTGCCACTGCAGTGTGTTCTAGCAATAAAAACCTATACCACTGTTTATTAGAACTTAAAAAATACATTTAATTTGTAAAAATTAGAATTATATTACATAAAATATATGAAATTAAAAACCGTATAATTTTTATATTTTAAACTATATCCACCGTTTTAATAATTTTTAAAATAATGTGTGTTTTATTTTTACACAGTATTACTATTTTTAGATTTAGTAAATTATTTAAAAGAAAAAATTATTATTTGTTCTAGTAATACAGTGCTGGACTGGAACTTGGGCAAACGTGCGTTTTAATGTAATACAAATCTAATTTTAACAAAATAAGGTTGTTTTTAACTTTTGCAATAAACAATAATGTTATTTTTATTCTAAAATACATTGTGGGTGTTTATTGATCTGGCAATACAAGACTAAACTCAAATTTGAGTAGGTATGCATCTGACTGTCGCAGTTGGCAATAAATGAAAGCAGCCGATTGTCTTTGCTGAATGTCCAATTGCTCGAAAAGCATCTCTATTGTAAAACTTTAAGCAATAAAAGTTATTTGAATAAATGGATAAGTAAATGCTGTTGTATATTATAATAGAAAAATAGTTGTTTTAAGAATGCAATGTGTCAGTTAATTTAATAAAAGTACTATTTTTCACAATGCACAATTATAAAAAAATTAATGCACTAGATTTACATTTTGACTTCAAAATCGTACATATAAAACCGCATTATTGTAATCATACTGCTGTAGTTTGACAAAATATTGTTTTTTAAGTGTTTTTGGCAATATTTTGTAACTATAACCAGATATCCAATTTTGCACTTAAATCCTTCTTTTTCCTCAGCTGCACTTGTAGTGGAGTAACTGTTTCAATTAACAATTACAAATTAATACAAAAAAGTTTTTAATGTGTTTAAAAAAGAGAAAAGTGAACTTTTTTATTGACAACAGAATACATAAACCCAAGTTGGCTATAATTATACAAATGCACATTCATTTTATTAATAATTAAAAGTGAAATAATTTAATAGATTTATTTTTATTCTTGTTTATTAAACAAAACACTCGTTTTTACATTTTGCCAAACCCCGTTATCGGAGTCATACTGCTTTTACCTTTTTAATGAGTTTAACAAAGTGTTATTCTGTTGTTGTTTCTTTAGACATACATTTTTAACAGTCCAGATTGCCAATCTTGTCTTCAAGCCTCCTTCCTTTCTCAACCAAACTTGCAACTTTTAACGGTAAAGTTATTTATTAATGAATTGTAATTAATAAATAGTTAAAAAAGCGCTAAATGCAAAACCGGATGAGCATGGAATTGCGTTCAACAGTCAGTGCTAAATATTGATTTTTATTTGGCTTTTCTAAATGTTCACTTATTGAAACTTGTTAACCGCGAAGTGGTAAAAACTAAATAAAAAATAAACGTAGAAAATTTTTGTTTTGTTGACAGCGTTTCGTGCACCTACTTTATATTCGTATTTAGACACAAGTTGAACACTTGACAACTTCGGGCGTGTTTAAAAATTTTGATTCCAAATTTTTTAAATTAATCTGATTAGAATAAATGAGTTTTTTATTTTTACAAAATTGTAGACTTTTTTAAAATAAGCATAAAATTGTCATAAAATAATAATCATGTGCATTTAAAAAATGCAATTATGCCTTTAATTAAAAGAAATAAATCTATTTTGTAAAATATTTAAAACTTAAGCCATTTGGCTTTATGATATGTGGCAAATGTAGCACATGTCATATAAGTAAGAAATAAAATAATGTTGCTATTTTATTTACTAATTTAAAGAAATTAAATTAACACATATTTACATTGTATATCAAAGATTTGTATTAATGCATTTAATGACAATTTAGTGCATCTTCTTTATTTTAATTCTGGAAAACCTTTGGTTTCTGAAAAACCATGGAACTAGAAAATTGTTTTGATGATAGTGCATTTTTTGTTAAAATATTTATTCAATTGCATGTCATATGTATTTTAATTAACTTTTCTGAATTTTTAATGTTTAACTTTACCACAGCCGGTCCCAAATTCAGTTGAGGAAGGAGGAGGGGTTAAGTGCAAGATTAGTAACGTATTGCTAAAAAACAAAAAGACATCATTTTATTGAATTCTAACAAAAAACGTGATTTCGATAATGGGTTAGGCAACTGGAAACATTTGCACAACTTTTAAAGCCAAAAAAACAGTCATAAAAAACAATTCATTTGTTCCATGCTTTTCTCAAACAAAGGAGTTTCAAAATAATAAAATAATAATAAACCTACACTTTGTATATTTTAATTTAGTATTTTGGAATAGTTTATTTCGGCCTACTAACTTTTTGTTTCAATTTTTGTCTTTTAAAAGGTAAACGTCGAGCTTAACAGATAAATTTTTTCTTTTAATTGCGCAATGTTATCAAATAGACAAAATTTGGCACTTTTTGTTTTAAGTGCAAACTAAGTTATAAATAATACCATGCCCTTTTGCTATAAAATTAGCATGGGACAATAAAATTACAGTTACGTCAAAAACAATAACATAGTCCCATAATTTAAAAAGAACTTAAAGTAGCAACATGATTACATGTGTTCAAACATTTCACCAACATATTTGTTTAATCCCATGAGATATTTATTCCAATTAAATCTTTACAAATTGTTCATAATTGAGTTTTCTGCTGTCTACCCCCAACCTTTCCCTTGCCATCATCAATTGTCCATTCCATAAACGTTTTGGCTGGTATTTAGGGTAGTAAACGTAGAATTTAACCAAATATTTTGTTTTATCTAATCAATGATTGATCTTCCTTTCGGCCTTCACTTAAATCTGTTATTTCAGTCGTTCTATTTGCCGTTGTTTACAGGAAT
The DNA here is from genome assembly GCA_025895645.1 of Cardicola forsteri. Taxonomy (NCBI): domain Eukaryota; kingdom Metazoa; phylum Platyhelminthes; class Trematoda; order Strigeidida; family Aporocotylidae; genus Cardicola; species Cardicola forsteri. Next base: position 207,711 of record JAKXYG010000518.1, on the reverse strand, counting down.
GGCGTCTTCTTGTTATTTGTGTAGTAATATAGATATTTTTTACAAAGGTCAGGTTGTTGATCATGCGCTCAAACCCTCCTCCTTTATTCAGGATTAAAACTGGTTAAATTAATTTATATTACATTTTTTTTAGGCGGAGTTATTTAACTGAGTAATTTTTTAATTTTTTAAAACACTGACTGTACAAAATATTTAGCATTTAATAAATTTTCTTCATTTACTTTTATATTTGATCTACATACAAAATTACTATTAGTATTGTTATTATTATTATTATTATTATTATTATTATTATTATTATTATTATTATTATTATTATTATTATTATTATTATTATTATTATTATTATTATTATTATTATTATTATTATTATTATTATTATTATTATTATTATTATTAAATTTCCTTTCAATAAACAAACATTACATCTATGTAATTTGAAAGTTGAATTTATTTTTTCATTTAAATATCGTAGTTTCTATAATTATATCAAATTAATTATGTTTTGACCTGACTGAATTAATTATAGCCTTAGTTTGTTTGCTTTCTGTTAAAATAATAATGTATGTGGGCAAATAACTAAAGACTAAGGATCACTAATTGAACGAGTATTGGGATTTGATCATTATACAACGTCAGCACAATCGCTAATATAAAGTTGTATTTTTAACAAATAATGCATTAAAATAAATGTTTGTCTGTAAGAGGCTTTTGTCGTTATTTAGATCTGTATTTCACACTAATTTTGATGTTTTCGTTCTTAGTAATAATGCTTTTCAGATAGCCAAAGTTAATATCTTTCACACCAAGTTTGATAAGCTATTATTTGCCGTTTTTTGTAACAATTATGTTGAGTACAAAATGTTAAAGTTTTTTTCTTCAAAATGTAATTTATACTCCTAAATAAATTTGCTCATAAGGCGTTGAGAGTATAATTTAACTTTATCGCTTTAAGTGTGCAGCTTAAACGTTTTTATACATAACATTGTAGTGTAAGTATTGAGAATGAAGTCCTTTCCACTACTGTACAAATTCAGCAACGTGTACAAAATATGTTTACTATGACAGAATGAAATGCAAAGTTATAGCACTAGTGTAACCTCAATAACTGCTTTCTAAAAGGTTCATGTGAAATGTTCCAGATTTACAAATCAATAATGTGTGCTTAACTTTGTTTTTTTACATATTAATTGAACAAGTTTGTTTATTAGGCTTGTTGTTGTTAAAAAAATATTAAAAAGTAAATGATGGAAAATTATATATATGTATATAAATATATATATTGATTAATATACAACAACATTAATAGAGAATTATTTATTTTTATAAAATGTATTTATATTTGTAAGTCAAAGCTATCAAATAAAAAATCAATTTTTTAAAATAAAATCTAAACATCAGTTTAATTCTATCGATATATGTAAAAAGAAACAACATACACATTTGTGAGGGTATTTTTACAGTGTTGAGAGTAATCTCAAGTGTTTTCACTTCAAGTGGATATTTTTAATAAAGCTTATTTTTAGTATTTATTTATGTTTACTACTTTGAATGTTTCACAAAAAGCATATTTCATTAGTAGACATTTTAGCGAGGCCGAACGTGGACCAAGTAGAGCGCTGTGCCATCAGACCAGCCCGGTACTATACTTTATTAACCAAAATCATTTATTATCATTATTATAGGTAAATAATTTCCTTTATTTAGAACAAAAACAAAATGTTTACTTTTTACTAATTTTTTAATTTTTTTAAATATAGTACAGAATTACCAATATAAATAAATAAATATATTTTACTCGAATTTTTCTTTATTTTTGTAATTGGTAAAATTAGTAAAATAACTGCCGTAGGCGGTTGCAAATCTGGTTAGAAAACACAACAGGAAAAGGAAAATTTTGTAAAATGACAGCAAGGGCAATGAAGGGTTAGAGTTACATTGAGAAGCTTTAACGAATTAGCGAATAGAAGCTCAATTTCTTCAATGTCACACATTTAAAGTACAAAATGAATTAAAACAATCTTGATGCCACATGCTTTTAAAACAATGAAATTTCTAAAATTAATTATTATAATTAATTTACTTTGAATAATTAATTATAAAATAGTAGTACATTGATTACAATAAACAAAGCTTCTAATAATAAAACAGTACCAATAAAGTCAATTCGTATATACATATTTAATTGAATTTATTCTATAATTCGCAAACAACACGCGAAATTATTTCCAATTGTTACTAGAACATTAACTAAAATAGGCTCTATCAAAATTGACACATGAAAATTAATTAACAATTTTTACATTACTTAAGTATATTAGACAAATTACCATTTTACTAAGATAGCTCTTAAACATCACCTTAGCAATACTAATAATTAAAACAAAAAAATTTCTTTTAAAAATAGCATTACCAAATTCTCGCTTAGACTAAAAACCCAAAATTTACACATTTCGACAAGATAAAAATAATAATAAAATATTTGCTTAAAATTAAATTATATTATAAAATATGTTCGTATCTAGATAATGGGCATCACCAATTTTACAAATTCAGTAATTCAAAGAATAATCTTGGTTGTTTATTACTTTTTTTAAAAGCTTTGAATAGGAACCAATCAAATTATTGATATAATCTTGTCACATTCGATTGTTCAAAACAACCTATTTTTTCTTTGAGTGTGTCTTGGTTTTTTATCCCATTTACCTCTTGTTTAAGATAACTAAAAAATTATTTAATTACAATGAGATCCAAGCTGTATAGAGACAATTGAATAAAATTCAGTTATTTGCTATTTAATTATGATAAAAATCACGTTACCTTTTTCGACATATGCAACCAAGCATCATCTTGAACAACCACTAAATGCCCAGAAGCATTATGTTGTAGTTCAGTTAATTAAAAAACGTAAGTTAGCAATTAACTTCAATTATTAATAGCACATATTATTTTAGGACAATTACTTTGTTGAAAAAAATACATCTCTTAAGTTAAAACCAAAAAATTGAAAAATAAGACTTTACTGACAAGTCCTATTTTAGACCCTGTATGCTTTATAAATACATTTTTAGCAAAACCGAACGAGAACCTACATTTAGTGCCGGTGGTGACACTTAAACCCATAATTGTCTCAATTCGTAATCACTGTTGTACCACTGTTGAATCGTTCAGCCAAATGTTTGCTTATTATTTTTACATCGGAGCGCAACATTATGGTTGTCGTTTTTAACCACAACATATGTTTACAATAATCGATTTTATTTTATTGTCGTTGCTTAAAAACAGTTTACACCACTTGGATATGCCAAACAAGAATTAGTATAAATTGCTAATAAAGGAACACAAACCCATACTCATCCAGTTTTCAATTTTCACTTTTAGCTACTGAATAATAATTAAAAAATGTAATTCAAGCCGGTTAGAAACATTGCGCAGCTGTTTTATTTATTGTTTCAACTAAGTATATATGTATTATTTTTTGAATTTAAATTTTTAATAATTAGGTTATTAATGTTGAGACAAAATGACAAAATGCACGATATCAAATAACATGTAAACAACGTGATACTGTTTTGTACACAGTCCAATATTATTTCTATTATTATCGATTGAATACTTTGCAAGAAACATTTTTCAGAGAAGGAACAAGCACAGGTAATAATGATGGCACTCGAAGTGGTGCCCAACTTAGACCACACTGGTCGAATCAACAAATTAATTCTCAAGGCTGAACTATGGACGGGTGGAACAAACTCACAATACTTGTCTATACTGCTAAAGACGGAAAAACCGAAGTTGATGTTAAAACCAGACTCGGAAAGTCAATGTCAGTCATCCATAGACTCCAATCAATACAGTCATGTTTTTTCATCTACATGAAAACAAAACTTTGTTTCTACGACAATATATGGAAGTGAAACGTAGAAATAAACAGACAAAATTGATATGGTAACAAATACTTTTTATCGCCGTTGTGTTGGAAATATTTTAAAAATCATTTGGAGCGATCACATTTTAAATAATGAAATGGTGAGTAGAACTGACTCTTGTTCACTGCATAACATTATTTTAATTAAACAAAGAAAAATTCTTAATCAGCTTCTACGTTTACCGCTTGATAAAGAAGCAAAATTGGTTTTAGAATAGATGATTGAAAATGGTAGAAAATGTTCATAGACTACCGAGAACTTGTCTAATCATTATTCGTTAAAATCCAATTGAAATGAATATTTGTGGAATCCGGTAAAACGTTTTGTAAAATGTTTAATTAGATCAAATATTTGTTGTCTCCTGCTTTTTTAAATTATGAGACTTTGTTGTTGTTTTTGCTGTAATTGTTATCTTATTACTCTTATTACTCTATATTTGGAGCATAAAGTTTTTTGCAACAATATTAATAAGAATATTACACAGACAAGTAACAATTATTTTATTAATAAACTGAACTTTTCAAAGAATTTAAGCAGTTTATTAATTAATATATAAGTTGTAATATTTTATTGTTTTAATTAGTTTAAGTATTTGTGTTGCTATAATAATATTAACCAGTAATAGGGTTTATTATTTTGGACAGTTTGAAATAGCTACTTTTATGTAAAAGTAATTTTTTCTGTTAATTGTTTTAAGGAAAAAATATATATTGTATAAATAAAACAGCGGATCTTTTGCTTCTATTTTAGTAATATTACAACATTAAACTGAAGCAATTGCAGATAGAGGGTTAAATGCTACTGCTTGCACCGAATTCAGGTTCTTGTTTGGATTAGTTTAAATGTCCATTTGTTGAAAACGTTTTATGCTAAGCATGTTTAAGCAACGAAAGTCTAAATATTTTGCATTTTTGTTTAATTGTTTTTTACATAAATGTGCCATAAATTGAATAAATTTACTTTCATTAATATTTCATTCATAATTATAAATAGCTTTTTATTTTGCTATTATGTTAAAATAAAGATTTTTTTGTTTTAAACCTTGTGCTTTATCGAAATATATTTGCGATTGTTTTGAGATAATGCTCCATTATATTTATTACTTACAAATAATACATTTCGTAGACTGCCGAGAACTGGTCTAATCATTATTCGTTAAAATCCAATTAAAATAAATATTTTGTGGAATCCGATAAAACTATGTTTACAATCATTGTTCAATAGTTAAACCAAAATCATAATTTTTTTATTTATTAGTAATATTTAGCAGCTTTGAAAAAGCTTTCAATATTTACAGCTATTTCAAAAATTAACGCAAAATATTAAAATTATATTAAATCTAAATTAATTTGTTATGTCTAATTGTTTTTTCATAAATATAAATATTGAAAATTAAAAATAATATCAATTACTTACAGTAACAATTCATTTATACATACTTAGAAATTTTATTTAAAAAGGCTGAGTCGGCCAAAATGGCATATTTTAAAAGCTATTTCTATATAAACGTGGATAATAAGTTAAAGTTACATAATTTTTTTAACAATTAGCTTATTATTATTTTGTGTGCTTAATTTCATTAAAAATGAACAATAACTAATCCATAAAATTGATGTTAAACGCACATTCAAATCTGCCCTGATTGTGATATTACAGTAATTAGCAAAATAAACATTTAATTATTCTAATAAAAAAATAACAAAAAAAAAAGATTTGAAATAATTTTAATAAAAATTTAAAAGCAAATCGAATAATTCATTATTTACGTTTAACCTTGAGATTCCGCTCATCCGCTAATTTTGCTTTCTAATTGCATCGTTTGTGAAATGAACATTAGTGATAAAAAATGTTTTCGTCTTACTGAAAATGAATGTCGTGTCATTAAAGAATTAAAAAATGAAGGATTTTTATCCAAAAAATTGGTAAATTTATACAGAGTTAACCTTTCAACAATTTATCAGATTATTAACGGTCAAAAACCATGAAATTATGATAATGTTGGAAGAAAACGTGTAACGACTACTACTGGTGATTAGAAAATTGTTATAGAATTAAAAAATATATAACAAATCTATTAAAAAAAACAAAAAATATAGTTTAAACAATTTTACTTATTCCACAATAAGAAACATAGCAAGTGAATCTAGTTTAACTGTTCAATCACCAAAGATTAAGCCATTTATTACTAAAAAACAAAAGGATGATACATTAGCCTTTTGTAAACTATGGAGTGAACGACACCTTTGTTATTGACGTTTGAGGGGTCAAGTATTTAAAAACATTCTGGATCTTTTTATACCATAATTAAAGTTATATTTTATGTACATACACAATATGAAAACTTATTAATTTGTTATGAATTAAGTGTATGCAATAGCATATGCGAGGTTATGTAAACACTTGTAGAATTAACGAAATAAATAATTCTTTTTTTGAAATTATTGTTGCGTAAACGTTGTATATAATTAACATAATTACCAAGACTAAACCATGTCTTTCTTTTAAATGCACTAGTTTGGTATTTATTTATTTATGTTTGGTACTTTGAAAGTTTTACGAGAAACATCTTTCAGCAGTAGAAATTTTAGCAAAGCAGAATGTTGGTCCGCATTTTAGTGCCGGCGATGGTATTCGTACCCATGCTCACCAAGGTCCGAATTCGTACGCTGTACCGCTAGACCACCCCGGCACATGCACCTATATCACTGTTGAGATTATTATCAATTTAAGAAAAAATATTTAAACTATTGTAAATATGGTTTAATAATCATTAACACAATTCGTTTTAATTGATTGACATTTAATGTGCACACCCATTAAAACTCATTTTACATGACCAATAATTTTATAAATTCCACAAATTCGAAACATTAATTTCAATGTGATACAAAATTATTGACCAATGGTCTGAATGCGTAAATTTTGCCACAAAATTACACATAAATAAAAGTTTAAACCATACCCAAAATACTTCCAATTTTTCGAAGCTTTTTGTTGATAAAAGTTTTTTTAAGCTAGAAAAAAGATTAAAAATGGCCAGTTTAAGTTGCGGTTATAAATGTCTCCAAGCACTTCTTATAATATTCAACATTATTACAATAGTGAGTTGAGTGAATTGTATATTTCGGTATTTCATTTCAGATATGCGGACTTGCTTTCATCGGTGTTGGGTCGTTTTATATGTATTCTACGCGAAACGTGACTAATGCATTTAAAGCATTTCCTATTTCTATAATATGTTTGGGAGTTTTTATCTTTTTGATTGGGTTTTTGGGATGCTGCGGTGCATGCAAGAAAAATATTTGTATGCTTGCAACGGTAACGCGTCACATAATGCCTCATTTTTGCTTTCTAGTATACTGCATTGTTAGGTGTTGTTATTCTAATTGAACTGACATGCGTCATTATTGCACTGATTCAACGAGGAAAGGTACATTGTTGATGTTATTATTATTACAAAAAATTGTATATTTATTTGTATTTCAGGTAGAAGAACTGACAAAAAAATTAATGGAAAAAATTTTTAAGCAGTATGAAACGGATAAAAATATTAGAGTTTTAATGGATCACATACAAAAACAGGTATTATAAAATAACTAAATGTAATGTGTAAAATTTTATTAGTTTCAATGTTGTGGAATTAATGGCCCCAGTGGTTATCGAAGCACAAACATTCCAAACAGTTGCAAAGCTACTAGTGGTAACCTCTATCAAAGCGTATGTTTACATTTTATATTATACATTAATGTACTATAAAATTTAAGTATTAATTAAAGAAGGAATTTTATAAAAAGTAATTTACAAAGTAATAATTGAAACTAATATATTAACTGAATCATTTTATATTGTGTATGTTGTAAATATTAATAATTACTTTTAAATGCTAACATAGAATAATGCACATTAAATGTACCACAAAATTATTTCTACAAAAAGAAAACTTTAATTTTTTAAATATTTGTCTTGGTAAATAGTAAAATAAATATGACATAAAACTGAATAATTGTTATTATTATTTGCACTAACAACTGTTATTTCAATTTTGATTGTATAAAGTTGAATTTACAACAAAGCAAAGGTTTGACAGAGTGCTGATTTATAAGTTCTTCTCCGTTTTTGATTTTCTTTGCTCTAAAAATCCTGGGGCAACAAAATTAATTCATATAATTAGACATTAAATTTTTAAATTTAAAAGTTGTGTATATTATTTATTCAAATTTTGTACAAATTTGGTCATTGGGATTATGCCACTTTCACATATTTGCTGTAGTTTAATGTAATGGTGTCTTCTTGTTTCTTTAGCAAAGATATTTCATTTCAAGGGACCAGATTGCTATTTTTCCGTTTAGCATTCTCCTTCTTACTCAACCGTAATTGGAACTGGCTATAGTTGATTCATTGGAATCTAGGCAAAAAATATTTTGACCTCTGCAATATCAATATTCAAAACACTAAAAAATATTTTCTTTTTGCAAATAGCATTATCAAATTTACGCTTAGACCAAAAACCCAGAATTACATTTCGACAACATGAAAAAACTACTACGTTATTTGTTTAAAAATAAATTATATTATGAAATATGTACATATATATAAAACAGATCACCAATTGTCCAAAGTTAATAATTCAGGGGATAGCCATGCTTTTTTATAACTTCCTTTAACCGTTTTGGATAGGAATCGACCAAATTATTGATATAATCCTGTGGAATTCCGATTGTCTTACACATAATTGATTTTTTCCATGAGTGTACCTCAATTTTCCGTCTTATTCACCTCTCGTTTGCATAACTAAAAAAGTTTTCAATTACATTGAGGTCCGGGCTATATGGAGACAATTAAACAAAGCTCAGCTTTTTGCTATTTAAAGAATCCTTAGTCTAAACAACAAAAAAATGCGTTAATTTTTAGATTATGATAAAAACCTAGTTATCTTTTTCGACATATGCACCGGAGCATTATCTTGAACAACCACCAAATGCCCTGAAGCCTTTTGTTGTAGTTCAGACTTAAAAAATTCTTTGAAAATAGCTACAAATGCTGAGCTGTTTAAATGACTACTTGTTTCGCTCCATTTTGGTAGTTGCCCGTACTTAATTCTAAAATATCCATGAAGACATAATGGATGTACAGCCTTTTTAACAATGCAATTGTTGTCTTGAGAAAAATCGGGACCACAGATGACCGTGGACTGCATTGCCCATGGTTCATATTTCAAAGCACACTCGTATGTAAAAAACATCGATCTCCAAAAACATAATGGACGGTTTTTATATGTTTTGGCACATTCCACGCGTTTTCTTCTATGTTCTGCAGTTAAGGGAACCTTTTTTAGCGTCTTCCTTAACTGCAGATTGGCCGATTTCATCCGATTACGGATAAGTAAATATAAAAAATTGGGCAATTTTTCTTTTTGTATTTATTGGATAGGCTTTATTCTGTTTCTTTTTAATTTGGTGATAATAAAAGTATCATCTCGTTTACTCGTTAATGGTGCAGGTCTTGTTCCTGCTGTCCTTGGACGTGTATAATCCTTTAACACACAGTATACAGTTCTTGCACTTATATAAAATAAATCCGCTATTTGTTCAACAATCAAACCCATATTATAATTTTTTTTTATTTGTTCGTAATTTATAACACTTAAAAAATAGCTTCCAGTATTTAAACTCATTGTAATCACACTATATATATGTTCAAAATTGTGCCAAGGTCAAGAGTTCAAGTTTAATGTTAGATAGTTATTAATAAACAAAAATGAAAGGTAAAGTAATTAAAAATATTCTTTGATCTTTTCACACCATAATTAATGTTAAATTTTCAATACATAAAAAATATGAAAACTGATCAATTTTTTTATATATAGTGTATGAAGTGTGTGCTGGGTTATAAACACTTATAAACTTATGTAAACAAAATTATTATTTTTTTGAAATGCGTGTTATGTAATCGTTTTATGTTTTTGTAGCTTTATATGTATAAAATATTTAAGTGTATCACCATTTACCCACTTGAATGCAATTTATCCAAAAATTTCAAAACACTTAACTATTTATAATTATAAAAAAGTGAAAACACAATTAACTTTAAGTATCGATAGTCCATATTATTTTAGCATAATTTTTTATTTAGTTGAAAAAAATATAACTTTCAAGTTAAAATAGCACAAATTAAAAAATAAGAGTTTACTGACAAGTACCATTTTAAACCCTGTAGTGTACAGCGACGTGTGCTGGGTTATGTAAACACGGTAGATGATAAAACCAACCAAGGGAAAAAGTTGCAAAAGAAGGAGCCAATAATTTTTTGTGTGAGTGTGTGATGGTAAACACTAAATCTACACCAAAAAATGTACAAAAATGATAGTTCCAATTACTATACACTATCCTTACGAACCAATTCATTGAATCGAATTCAGTAGAAAAGTAACGTAACAGTAACAAAAAAAACGTTTTATACCCTAATTAACAAATTAAATAACCAATTAAATGAGCAGCCAATGAGATGTCACTTATCTATAAACCATTTTGGGCAAATTTATTTTTTCTCATTAAAAGGAAATTTCACCTTAAACAGACAAAACTACTTTATTAACAATCAGTAAGCAAAAATAAAAAGTTAAACAATCATTTTTGTACTATTTTTTGGTGTAGAGTTAGTGTTTACGTGTGGGTAAACACTAAATCTACACCAAAAAATGTATTAAAATGATAGTTCCAATTACTATACACTATCCTTACGAACCAATTCATTGAATCGAATTTGGTGGAAAGTGACGTAACAGTAACAAAAAACGTTTTATATCCTAATTAACAAATTAAATAACCAATTAAATGAGCAGCCAATGAGATGTCACTTATCTATAAACCATTTGGGCAAATTTATTTTTTCTCATTAAAAGGAAATTTCACCTAAACAGACAAACTACTTATTAACAATCAGTAAGCAAAATAAAAAAGTTAAACAATCATTTTTGTACATTTTTTGATGTAAAGTTAGTGTTTACCGTGTGATTACTCGTAAAGTTGGGAACAGGAAAGTTTCAAAATGTGTGACCAAATTTGCACGATGACGTAATACAAATCGTATAGTGCTATGTAAATATTGATTTTTCCACCTTATATTCATTTTCAAGGTCAAACAATTCCCTTTATAGGAGAATGCACCAACCTGACTCACACTTACTCACGGAGGTTGATCAATAGGATTTTTTAAAATTCTTTTTTACCTTGGTTGGTTTTATCATCTACCTGTATACACTTATAAAATTATGTAAACAAAATTTTTTTTTCAAATTTGTGTTGCGTAATCGTTTTATGTTTTTAACTTAATATGTATAAAATTTTTAAGTGTGACTATCACCATTTACCCATTTGAATGCAATTTTATCCAAAATTCCAAGATACTTAACTATTTATAATTATAAAAAAGTTACAAAACAATTAACTTTCAGTATTGATAGTCCATATTATTTTAGCATAATTACTTTGTTGAAAAAAATATAACTTTCAAGTTAAAACAGCAAAAATTAAAAATAAGAGTTTACTGACAAGTACCATTTTGGACCCTGTACTATTATTGTTAATATTATTATTATTATTATTATTATTATTATTATTATTATTATTATTATTATTGTTACTATTATTGCTACTATTGTTGTTATTATTATTATTATCATTATTATTACTATTATTATTATTATTATTATACAAACCCCTTTTGCTTTAAAAATAAGCATGGGGCAATAAAACAGCAATTACAGCAAAACAACAACAATGACAAAGTCTTGTTGGCATTGAAGATTCTACAAATCGAAGATTGAGCTTCCTTTCGGCTTTCAGTCAACTCTGTCATCCATATACGTGCAATCATCTTTTTGCAGTTGTTTTCCAGAATGGCGTCCTCTTATTGTTTCCGTAGCAGTAAAAACATTTTACAGAAACCAGGTTACTAACCTTGAGCTCAAACCCTTCTCCTTTATCCAGACTTGGGACTGCTCTCCATTATATAAAACCATTTCAAAAATTAACGCAAAAAATTACGAGTATTAAATTTTAATTTGCTTGTTATATCCGATTGATTTTTCGTAAAAAATAAATATCGAGAATTAAAAATTATGTCAAGTACTTAATATAAATTTATATATACTTAGAAATATTTATTTTAAATGGTTAAGTCGGCCAAAATAGCTTACAACCTTCACAACAATTAATGCAAAAAAATAATTATTAAACTAAAACTTCTCTAATAAGTACATAGCGTACAAGAAAAACGTCACTTCAATTATAAAATATACATTACTATATAATAATTGAAATAAAACTAAAATTATATATACATATATATTGTAGTAAAAAAATTGTATAAAATATCAACATCAATTTCGGTTTTTCCGTCATTACCAATGATGCTCCCCAGATATGTAAAGGAATCAAACAGTATCCACTAATTTTGATGGGCAAATAATTGTTTGACTTAGTGTACAACACTTTTGTTTTTAAACAATTAATCCGTGAGGCAATACGAGAACTGATATTACTGAGACGTGTTGTCATAGTTTGCATCATTTTTTGGAATTTTACTGAGTAGATCAATATCATCTGCAAAATCCAAATCTGTTAATCTGCCACGGTTCCATTTGATACCATAAAGCAAATTATTCATAAATCAAGTCATAATGAAATCAATTATCAGAAGAAACGAAAATAGTGACAAATACATCCTTGACGTACTTCCGTGACAATTTTCAAACATATATATATATATATATATATATATATATATATATATATATTGATGTGTATCAACCGTTTTACACGATAGCAAGTAGCAGTCTCAATAAAGGATATTACAACTGAGACAGCAGAGTCAGCCTTTGTTGAAAGATAGGTTACAAATTTTGGATGTTCTTCTACAATTACTACAGATCGGAGAACGCAATTTGAATCGACATTTTTTGAGCGTTTAACAGTTTTGTCGAGAACAGAACGTACAGAACAAACTACAGCTTACCATCCGGTTGCAAATGGTTTAGTCAAAAGTTTTCACCGACTTAAATTGGTGCTGAAAACAGTAGACAATTTATTGTGGTCTAAAGCATTACTCCTAATACTTTTGACAATTTGTAATTTAATTAAATCAGACATAAATTGTACTGCTCCAGAGTTAGTTTATAGAACAACGCTACGTTTACCAGGAAGCTTTTTTTAATCTAGTAATTTAACAACTGAGGATCCAAAATCGTACCCTTCATAATAAAACTCCTGTCTCATAAGTACCATAGCACAAGGCAAGAAGGTTTATTTTTCTCAAATTTTACAAACCTTTACGCATGTGTTCGTTTGCGTAAAAGGTATAAAAAAAATCATTATAACCAGCATATAACGGCCCGTTCAAAGTAATTTCAAAAAGAGATAAATCTTTTTAAATCTTTCAAAACAACAAGAAAGAAAATAACAGTGTCGACTATCTTAAAGTTGCTTGTTGATAAACAATTTTAAGTCCAGTTACGCTTTGGATGCCCAAAAATAAACTAAGTGATAGTCACATGGCTTTTGAAGTTCCCAAGTTGTCAATAAAAGTAAAATCAAGTCTCAAACAGAGCGAATTTAAACAAGCTGCAAGTAACAAGTCCGAAAAAGCGTAAAAAGGAAACGTTCGGTTTTCAAATTATGTTTTGTATTAATGAATTATGATTTTTTTAGCAATTCGAAATTGTTAACGGTGATCTGTCTTTTACGTGGGATCTGCTGTAGTAAACAAAAATAAAAATAAAAAAAATTGAAATAATTTTTACCAATTTTTATTACGTGACTGTGAGTTACAGTTTAGAAACATTTTTTCCATTTGTTCATGTTTTTTATTTAGTTAAAGTAGACGGATAAATTCTTTGAGGTTATAAACAATACGAGCGCAATTGATAGTTAGGAGTTAGATCAATTTCCTATTTGTTAATTTGCTATATATATATATATATATATATATATATATATATACAGGAAATGGCAAATACATGCATGTATAATATACTTACCAAATTAAAAATGTGGAATGTTATGAAAAGCGTTTGCAAATATTTATAATTGCAGCTTAATTTGTCACTTTTATTGCCATTTTTTTATTTAAAATTTTTTACTGACAAAATCTTCTCTTTAAAAATGGAACTTTATTGATTGTTGTTTTAACTGTTATTAATTTGCAATTATGTAGCAAAATTTAGGCATTATTTCTATAATAAAATATATACCTGAATAAAATTTTAATTAATTAATTATTACGTAATTTATAATTCATGTTTACTACATTATTTAGTGGTTAAGACACCGACCTGACACCAGATAGGACGTGATTCAAATTTGACTTGAAAATCAACACACAATTGATGAGTTTAAAGGAGGATGAAACAGCTGTACAATGCTCTTGATTGACTGACAGTTTTAACTGCTCAAAAAACATTAAATGTTACTTAGACTGTCAGTATTATTACCTTTTGCATTGTAGTTGTTGTTCTATTCAGTCTGAGTTATGCTAAAATCTGTTTATCAATACCCAAAACCATTTAACAATAAAGACAAATTTTTATTAGTATAAATTCTCATTATCCATTTCTATTCCATACTATCGTTTTTGTGACTAGCTCTTGTTAGAAAATAGTACACAGTTTTTGAAAAATGCACAATGATTTTCTTTTTTTATTAACAGTTTTATATTTTATATTTACATATTTTTATTACCACTAATCTTGAAATTATTTGAAAAAGACTTAAATTTATATAATCATCTACATCATACGTAGTTATGTACATTGTTTTAGAAATATAAAGCAAACATTTCTATTAAGGTAAAATCCTTTTTTTAATTTAATAATTATTTTTTATAATTTTTCTAAACTACGTATATTACTCATTTTTTTATTTTCACAATGTATTAATGTTCAATACAATAAACGCAAAACAAAACAGTTGATACACATACATTTATTTAATATTTTACATTACAATTGTTTCTATATATTGAAAGCCAAACTTAAATTTAAAATTTTTTTGTTTTTAAAACAGCATTTAAAAACATAACATAAGCGGTTTAATTCATCAGCCGCTCAGTCGCTTCCTTTCTTGATAGCATTGATTACACATATGGCAAATATGAGACACGTAACTTGATTACTAGAAACGAAGCACCATGCAGCTGCCAACAGTGTCATCTGTTTCTTCATCAACGTCGTCAGCCTATCTGTACAGCCCTGATGTTGCCAATTGAAATTAAATAAGCAGTATTTATTCAACAACGAAATCATATATATATATATATATATATATATATATATATATATATATATATATATATATATATATATATATATATATATCTTTATCAATTATATAATGTACAAGGAAAACGTCACTTATAATTATAAAATACATATATATACAATGTAATAATTAAAAAAAGTATAATTATATATATATATATATATATATATATATACAAGTAATAAAAAATTATATAAAATAACAACTGGACCAAAAGTTAAAATGGAGTAAAATAATAAACAATTTATTTATTTATGTTTACTACTTCGAATGTTTTACGGCAAACATCTTTTAGCAGTAGACATTTTAGTGGAACCAAACGTGGTCCTGCATTTAGTGCTTGTTGTGGGATTTGAATCCATGTCCACTCAGTTACAAACCGTGCACTGTACCGCTAGACCACCCCGGTACATAAAATATAACGTTAAATCTTGATTAAAAAACTGGATTACATGGAAATTTTACAGTTACCAAATTATTAAGTGCATTATGAGTTACAAACTATTTAATAATCTATGTAACCGCCTTTCTTTTAAACAACCTAATCTGGGCGTTTTGGAATACTATCGATGATAGTGTTGATATATTCTTGTTTCATTTCATATTAAACAACAAACCGATTACTTTTACATAAATTCTCAATTTCAGTTTGTTTATTAATGTTGCATACTGAAAATATTTTTAATAATATTAATGTCCGGATTGTTAAATGGTAAATGAAGGTACGTTTTGTTATTTTAGCCTATCTACTGTCTAAATGTTAATATAAAACAAACAAGGCAAACCTAGATTAATATAACGTTACCTTTTTGAATGTATAACTTGAACATTGTCCTAGAAAACGGTAGTAACTCTCCCCTTATAAGTGTGCTTCATTTTATAATAAAAAACATACCTTATAACTCAAACACATTTTTAACTATTTAAGGTACTAGAAACTCTGCCTAATTTGGATTAAAAATGATTCAATTTAGCCAGTCTCAAGCCTGAATAAAGGAGGAGGGTTTAATCGCAAGGTCAGCAACCTGGCTTAGTGTAAAACATTTATACTGCTACGAAAACAAAAGAGCACGACATTCCGGCAACTAACGGCAAAGAAGTGATCACACGTATTTAGATGACAGGGTTGAGTGAAAGTCGAAAGGAAGCTCAATCTTCGATTTCCAGAAACTTTAATGTCATTCACTTCTAACAGATGATAAGCAATCATTTAGATGGGTAGAGCATTTTAAAGGAGTACTTAGTAAGCTCATGCCAAATACCCTCATAGATTTTAATAATGGTAAAGATATGAATGTGATTCAAAATCAGGAAATATGTATTGATGACCTTTCTGTAACTAAAGTGATCTATGCAATTCAAAGATTGTAAAACGATAAATGAGGAGAACTTAATGAAATAACTGAAAATATTCTCAAACATGGAGGTGATGTAGTAGCAAGTGAGCTTGCTCATTTACTTAATGTTATATGGCATAATGAACAAGTTCCAAGGAGTAATTGTTACTGTTCCCAGTAAAAAGAAGTCTGAACGGCTGCAATAATTGGCGCGAAATAGCCTTATTGTCAGTTCCTGGTAAGGTGTTTGACAAAATAATTTCAACCATTTAAGTAAAGCCGTATATATATATATATATGAAAAAATGCAACATTAAAAAGTAATTAAAAAATTACTACATTATTCACCAAAACATTTTCGATTAATTTGTGGTTATATTATTATATTTAATGCAATTAACACGTCATTGTTCATATTTTATTTTATTTAGTTAAAATTATACTTTAATTAGAAATACAAATAAAATTTTCACTTTTTTTTAAATAAAGTCGTACAAAACAAAATACTATATTCATTGCGTTTATTACAAACCAGTTTATAAATGTTAATATATATATATATATATATATATATATATACTGTTTAATTTAAAAATATAAATTTTAGATTTACCACTTCAAATATAGTTCTATAATTATCATAGCAACTTTCCGGAACGTTTCCACCAAAATCTCCTTGCCCACTGCCTCCACAACATTGTAACTAATAAATTATAAAATGTTTCACTCATATGTGTGTTAAAATACCCCTTGTTGCAAAGCATCCATCATTCGTTTAATTCCTTCATCATTATTGTACCGATTCAAAATTGTTCCCATTAATTCTTGAGCCCACCCTTGTGTCTAAAATACACACAAATAAAAAAGAAGTGTGTAACAATTGCGATTTGATTAACTCACGTTGTCTCGCTGAACCAGTGCAACAATAAAGCATATTAGTTCATTTATAATAATAACAGTCAAACAAACAGCGTACTGCAAAACAAAAATAAGGCATTGTGTAACACGTTACCGTCGTAAGCATACAAACATTTTTGTTGCATGCACCGCAGCATCCCAAAAAGCCCAAAAAAAAGATAAAAATTCCCAAAACAATTACAAAAATAGCAAGTCCATTTGATGTGACAATATATTGTGTTGTATACACAAAAATTGATCCAATAATGATAAAAGCAAGTCCACATATCTGAAATGCAACAATATAAGTGCAAAATAGACTTACCAGTGTAATACTATTGAATATTATAAGAAGCGCTTGAAGAAATTTATAACCACAGCTTAAACCGGCCATTTTGCACTTTTTTGTTAGAAAGTAAACGACGTTTGCAAACAAAGAAACTTAGGTTAAAATTAGACATTTATTGAGTCTAATTCTGTAGCAACGTTTGTGCATTCAGACCATTGGTCAATAGTCATGTATTGCATTGAAAGTAGTCTCTTGAAATTGTGTGATTTGCAAAATTATTGGTCATATACACTGAGTGTGGTGGGTGCGCGCGTCAAATTTTGTTAGTTATAATTAAACAATATTTACGAGAGATTATTAGTGAAAAGCCTATTTTTAGATTATTGTCATTTCAATTGGTTTCTACTTACGAACAAACTTATCAACTTTTTCAATATAAATGTTTGATACATATTTGATTTCTAACTTGTGCACTTACAAATCATTTCTCTCCAAACAACAAAGAATTCATGTACTTATTATGTTTGTGAGGTCTATTTTTAATATTACAGTTGGTACACACACACACACACACAAACAAAACGTGCACATTATTTTCAATTTTTTTAATTACTCACAAGTACTTACATGTACTTGCATGTGCATTTGTCACATTGAGAAACACTGATTGCCGCAAAATGACGTTTACGACTTAATTTATTAGTTGCTTACAACTCTCACAACAATTACTGCAAAAAAGTGATTATTTAACTAAAACCTCTCTAGCAACTACATAGCACACAAGAGAAACGTCACTTCGATTATAAAATATACAATACTAAACAATAATTGAAAAAAACTATAAATATATATACATATATATTGTAAGTAAAAAAATTGTATAAAATATCAACAGGTGAAAAATCGAAAATGGAGGAAAATGATTAACATGATTTATAACGTCAACTATTAAGAAAAATACGGATTATATATATATATATATATATATATATATTATACGGATATATATATATATATATATATATATTATACGGATTATTATATTATTATTATATTATCATATCCCTATGCTACTATATAAGAAGATTAAGAAAACTAAATGTTAACAATTATATTACTAAACTGTTCATTACATCATGCTTTTATCCTTTAATATTATATTGCTCACCTATAATTTTTCCTGGTTTATTAAAACAGGATTACGTTGTTTTAAAAAATGCATATCATTGGTATCAAAATCTTCAGGAATCAAATATTCTATCTTATTAAATGATATTGTTGATAAACATTTTAAATCCTGTATACAATTAGCATCAGGATTGAAAATAATAACAATCACCCGCTACATGCAGCTTTTAACAATTCTAAAGCTTCTGGAAAAACAAGAAGAACTTACCTGCACATAAAAGTCAAAACTAATTAATACAAAAGTATATGTCTGCCCTACTTATCCAGAGTATTAACCAATCCAGAATCAAACAAAATTGAACTACTAAGATACCTATCAAAGTAGGAATTGTTCCACCTACGCATTCATTTGAACTAAGTTGGACATCTCACAGTATAATGTAACAAGTGTGCCTTATAATGACTCATTCTATGTATAGCAATTTTGAATATTAAAAAAATCACATGCATACTATATAGACTATATTTATATTCATTAACATATGACATTCTATTTCATTTTGATCCCATTATTTGTACTACTACTTTTTTATATTAATGGTAAAAATGTATTTTACGCTGAATGTATCTCTAGTGAGATATTAAAGCATAATAATAATAATAGTAATAATAATAATAATAATAATAATAATAATAATAATAATAATAATAATAATAATAATAATAATAATAATAATAATAATAATAATAATAATAATAATAATAATAATAATAATAATAATAATAATAATAATAATAATAATAATAATAATAATAATAATAATAATAATAATAATAATAATAATAATAATAATAATAATAATAATAATAATAATAATAATAATAATAATAATAATAATAATAATAATAATAATAATAATAACAATAATTTTTTCAGTTACCAAATGATTAAAGATATTAGAAAGTTCAAAAATTTAATAATCTATGTGATCGCCTTTCTTTTAACAACCTGATCCAGGCGTTTTGGAATGCTGTCGATAAGAGTGTTAATATATTCTTGTTTCATCTCATGTTGAACAACAAACCGAATACGTTCAAATAAATCCTCAATTTTGGTATGCTTATTGATGTTGCGCTTTAGCATAGTGAAAAGAGTTTCAACAACATTAATGTCCGGACTGTTAAGTGGTAATTAGTGAAAAATACCTTTTCTTGATTTTAACCCCTCTACTGTCTAGATGTAAATATAAAACAAATAAAGTGAATTTAGATAAATATGACATGGGGCATTGTCCTAAAAACAGTAGTAGCCCCGTGTAAATGTGCTGCATTCATAATGAAAAACATTCTTCATAACTGAAACAATTTTTTCAAGATATAATTTTTCATTTGATAAGTTGATTATACTTAATACCAAACCAACACATCACTTGTCGAGAGTGGGGTTTCTTTCTAACAACCGGGAGTGAATGCTTTTGAAAAATTGACGCATACAACATTTTGTTTTTAAAGCCAAATGGTTTGTCCCGAATCATTATTTCATTGGCAAAGTATACGGAACGACAATAACACAAGTGCTGTTCACTCCACTGTTTACAAAAGGCTAATGTGTCATCCTTTTGTTTTTGGTAATAAATGGCTTGATCTTTGGTGATTGTAGAGTTAAACCAGATTCTATTGCTCTGTTTCTTATAGTGGAATAAATAAAATTGTTTAAACTATTTTTTTGGTTTCTGAAATTAGGCTTATTATATATTTTTAATTCTATAACGATTTTTTGATTATCTGTAGTAGTCGTTACACGTTTCGTGGTTTTTGACCGTTGATAATCCGATAAATTGTTGAAAGGTCAACTCTGTATAAACCTGCCAACTGTTTTGGATAAAAATCTTTTATTTTTTAATTCTTTAATGACACGATATTTATTTTCAGTAAGATGAAAAGATTTTTTATCACTAATGTCCATTTCACAAACAATGCAATTAGAAAGGAAAATCAACGGATGAGCGGAATCTCAAGGTTAAACGTAAATGATAAATTATTCTATCTGTTTTAAAATTTTTATTTAACATGTTTGAAAAATTATTTTTATTTTTATTTATATAAATTTGAATAATTAAATGTTTATTTTGATAATTACTATAATATCACAATCAGGGAAGATTTAAATGTTCGTTTGACATCAATTTTAAAGGTTAGGTAGCTTTTAAAATATGCTATTTTGGCCGACTCAGCTTTTTTAAATACATATTTCTGAGGAAATATTAATGAACTATTAAGTACTTGACATTATTTTTAATTCTTAATATTTATTTTTCGAAAAACAATTAGACATAACAAATTAATTTAGATTTAATCCTTTTGTAATTTTTTGTGTTAATTTTTAAAATGGCTGTACAGTGCAAAACTGATTGTTTATAATAATGAAAATTTGATAGTGTTTTGAGTATTTATCATTATATTGTTACAAAATCCATTTACTTAAAAAATAAGGATAAAGCAACAAAATAAGTCTACTTGTCTGAACATTTTGCTAACACTTTTGTTTAATCCCATTAAAAATTCATTTTAATTGGATTATTCCCGAATGGTTCTTAGGGTAGATGATAAAACCAACCAAGGGAAAACGTTGCGAAAAAAGGAACCAATAAGAGTTAGATAACCTGTTGTGAGTGTGTGATTACTCGTAAGTTGGGGATGGAAAAGTTTCAAAAAAGTGTGACCAAATTTGCACGATGACGCAATACAAATCGTATAGTGCTATGTAAATATTGATTTTTCCACCTTATCATCTACCGATAAAACCAACCAAGTTTATAAACGTGCAAATTTGGTCACACTTTTTGAAACTATTCCATCCCCAACTGCCGAGTAATCACACACTCACACAAAGGTTATCTGACTCTTTCGCAACTTTTTCCCTTGGTTGGTTTTATCATCTACCGTTTTTAGTCACGTTTATAAACTTTTCTTTTGTGTTGATCACTAGTTTATTCCAAATCCGTTTGTTTCTAGTCTTTCGAGTGGTAAAAGTAAAATGTACGAAAATAATATTCTTTGTCTCATTAAAGATTCTGCAAATCAAAGATTGAACTTTCTTTCAACTTTTATTGAACCCTGTCATTTGGGTCGTGCTACTATTTCGCCGTTTTTTGCCGAAATAGCGTCATTTCGTTCTTTCCGTAATAATATACTTTTCATAATCAATTTTAATAGATATCTTGAATCACACAAATGATTAGACATTTTTTTCCTAAAAAAATTAAAATCATTTTAAAATTTCATTTCTAAAACTACATTTAATAGTTAAATTTGTAAGTCGTGCATACTTTCTTAAATTACCTCCTATTCCATATCTGTTAGTAAAATCAAAACCAAGTTTTTATCACTACTGAATTACTTTCCTGGTATTCAAGTACTAAAATCCAAGACTCAAGTTTGAGTTTACCACTCACATTAAATGTCGGCCTACGTTGAACTTTGTTAAATGTCTCTTTTGTAAAGCATTCAACAGTGTATAAACTGAAATAATAATAATAATAATAATAATAATAATAATAATAATAATAATAATAATAATAATAATAAATTTACATGTCGCATCAGGAACTCCATCTACATGACATTAGAAATTAACCAATCTAGTTAGTCTAGTTAGTCTAGTTAGTCTTAAGCTTAGATAAAGGAGGAATTTTAAACGCAAGATTACTAAGCTTACTTCCGTAAAAAATTTATACTACTATAGGAACAACAAGAGGACGTCATTCCGGCAAAAAACAACAAAAAAAGTAGTACCAAGATCAAAATAACAGAGTTTAATAAAAACTGGTAGAAAGTTCAATTTTCGATTCAACATGCCAAAATTACTTTCTTAAATTTTACGTTTACTGCCCAAAAATTCAGCCAGAACGATGTTGGAACAAACAATTTTGTGATGGCAAAAAATAATGTTGACCGAGAACCATTCGAAAAGAGTGAACTGAAATGAATGTTTTATGGGATTAAACAAAAATGTTGGCAATATGTTCGGACACATGGAATTATTTTGTTACTTCACAATTTTTTTAAGCAAAAGGCTTTGTAATGTAAAATGTATGTGGTGAGTTTTTATTTATCTGCGTTTTAAACTATATTAATAACAATTTAAATAGTCGGTTAATTGAACACAACTTCCTTTAAACTAATTGGTTGTATAATTGTAAAATTATTCTAAAGTTTCACCTATTATGTACACTGATCATATGGTATTATGTAGAAAACAAAACAGAATCACAATGAATACCAAAATTAAAGTGATGGGGGAGTTAGAACATAATGACAATTTTTACATACTCGTTTGCCTTTCTGTGTACTTTATAGCACAGGCTACCTGAAAATAAATAATTTTTATTGCCAAATTATTTTTATTGTAATTGTGGGGACCGTTGGTGCATGTGTCTGTAGTCAGGGATTGAAAATGTGTCTTGTATATAAGATAAAACGTTGTGTGTAAACTGCATTTTGCAACAAAAGTTTTGTGGAACAGATGGAAATTCTTGTACGAGATTTGAGGAAGCATGACGATTGTTTTTTGACATAAAGCAGAAAGGAAAATTTCAGATGCTAATTGTAAATATTTCCAAGTTGTGTTAGTTTAAAAACACATTTGTAGGTGTATTTAAAAACAAGAATGTATTATTTGGTTAATCCCATTTGATAGAGCCATTTTGTTTTTGTAAAACTAATGTGTATTTGAATTATGTATATTTTTACTTTGTTTTCATTTAGAGTTAAAAACGTTTTTTGGTAGTTTATTAAGCTATTTTATGCGTACGTAAAAGAATTACGATTATAATGGTTTTTGGATAAGTATAAAATTATTGTACGTGTTGGTTTTTTGCAACTATTCGTAAATAATGCTTAGGATGCGCTCATAGTTTACATAATTTTGGAATTCAAAAGCAGAAGTTATGTCTAATATATATGAAAACTGAATTCCAGTTAATTTTAATGGTTTTCCTGATGTTGTATTTCTAACAATTGTGTACCATCTAGAGCCAACTTATTTGAAACTTAATTTTTGGTTTAGAAACAAAAATGCACTTAATTAAAATGTTTATAATAAGTCTGAAAGTTTCAAGTTGTGTAAATACATAAGACCTTTAACAAATCCAATAATTCTTAATTGGAAATACCTAGTCTTCAGTTGTTTGTCCAAGTAAATTATAATAATAAAAAGCAAACAAATTAAAGCCAGAGTTTATTCAGTTGCGTTAAAACCTGTATAAAGTAGTTACAACAGTAATTGCGGAATATCCTATCCTTTCTTATGCAATAACTGTTTACGTGGTAAAGAGCACTTGCCAAAATCCTATTGGTTTACCTCTGTGAGTAAATGTGAGTCACGTTGGTGCATTCTTCTATTAAAAGGGTATTGCTTGACTATGAAAATGTATATAAGATGAAAAAAATCAATATTTAGCTAGTGCTATACGATATGTATTGCGTCATCGTGCAAATTTTCCATCTCCAATCTTTTTATTTTATTTTTTATTTTTATGTTTATAACTTTGATTGTTTTACGAGAAACATTTTTTATTAGCGAAGCCAAACGCGGGCCCGCATTTTAGTTTCAGGGATGAGATTCGAACCCCGATGCCCACCGAGATCCGAATTCGAGCGCTATACCGCTAGACCACCCCGGCAAAAAAATTGTAATCACACACTCACACAAGGTTATCTAAATTTGATTGGTTCCTTTTTTCTCTACTTTTTCCCACAGTTGGTTTCGTCATCTATTGGCAACGAGCACGCAATAACAACAATGACCTATTACTACTACCCTAACCCTAACCCTAACCCTAAATGGACTAAACTGATTAGAATAGTGACCGTCCACAAAAGAGAAAAAAGCTGTAAAAAAAGAAAAATCAATCAAATACAAATATTTTTTAATGTTATGTTTTAAAAATTTTTAAGTTTACATAAGTCTGAATTTAAATAAGCTACATTTTCAATTACAAATAAATAATTTTTAAAATGTTATCTTCCTATTTCTAACATAATATAACCATTTTATTTCCATCTACTTACAAGTAGTTAAATTCTAAAGAATAAAAATATGAAAAGATGATAGGTATGATTTATTTTTAATATTAATATTTTACTTTTTATTCTTCTTCTTCTTCTTCTTCTTCTTCTTATTATTATTATTATTATTATTATTGTTATTATTATTATTATAATTATTATTATGATAAATCATTTCTGTTTTAAATATAAGAATGGGGCAACAAAATAAACGTAACATGAAAGATAACAACACCATCTCATAACTCATAGTGAACATGGAGCAACAAAATGATTCCATGTACTTACAATTCTGTCAAAATGTTTATTTGATCTGTTAGGACAATCATTCTAATTAAATTTATCTAAATGGTTTTTAGTCAAAATGTTTGAGGCCAACCAACCTTTCTTTTGTCATCTTTAATTGTCCATCTCAAAACCGTTCATCTTAGCTTTGCGGACGGTAAACGTGGATTCCACATAAATTTTTGTCTTCGTCCAATTGTAATAATGTCATCTAGTGGACGAGAGTTAGTTGTTCTTATCAGCTAACGTTGTTACATGTAATCATGTCAAAAAGTTTTTAAAATATTTTTAAAACACTGGCAATAAAAACCACCTGCCATCTTATAAATCCTGTGTCTTCGATACTACGTTTTACTTCTGTACATATTCTTGTAGGAATGATAATTGATGCGTACAAACAAAATAACGTTTTTATATCAATAGAAGAAGATATCCGTAATCATTTTCTCAATGCAAAATTTTCCATTCTGAAAACCTACTTGTTGCTTTCAAAGATGTTTGCCTATCGAATTGCTTAAACAGTTTTAAATTACTTTGCAAAACACATTACAAGGAACAGACAATAAGTTTAATTTACGCCAATGCTACAATCGTTTAGACTTCCTTTTTTGAGAAGAATAACAATTGTCGCCAATTATTTAAAACTTATTTATTATGCCACATAACATCGAATAAATAAGCAAGCTTATATACTGACGGTAATTTCACAATTTTATATCGAGACTTGAAATTATTTTTACCGGCTACCGTATCTAACTAAAAGTTTTCCTTTTGCGGCTGCTTTTTAATCTATTTATTTAAGGTTTTATACTTGTTATTAAATATTTTCTAAATAACAGAATTGTTAACTTAATTATTTTTCTTTTGTTTCCATTCTGAGATTAATTAGATTTCACGGAACAGTTAACATCTATTGTTACTACACAGCACATTTGTAACACAGTCTGTAAATGTTATTTAAGACAATTTCTACCGTTCTTTAAACTTCTTTATCCGTTTCAAATTTTGAACTGCATTTTCTGACTAATCGTAGAATTGGTTTGAATTATTTGGCTGTTTAAATTTAGTACACAAATATAATTTTCTGTAATTAACCTTCTATCAAAAATACCTGAGTTTAAAAGATTAGAAAACCAAATTGGTGATACCTATAACTGACATAAATGTATGTTACACATTATGTTGTTTAATAATTTCATTTAAAAATGTACATTAAAGTCAACACTTTACAGTGTTTTTTATTATTCGAATAACTTTTCTATTAGTGTATTTTTGGATACTAAATACTTTTCATTCACATTACCGTTGGTTTTTATAACTTGTACAATGTCATTTTCCTGTGAACAAAATTACGTGTTTGTAACTGGTTTGCAATTTTAATTCTTTTAAATATAACATTCTATAACAATATATTTTGAATTGATTTTTTAAACACACTAGTCACCTGAGCTATTGTTAACAATAGTGTATCATAAAAGAAATTAATTTTTATAACATTACCTAATTTTATTTCATTTTTATTATGTTTATTACTTTACAAGAAACATTTTTTAACAGTGGACGTTTTAGCGAAGCCGAACATGGGCCGCATTTTAGTGCCGGTGGTGGGATTCGAACCCCGATGCCCACCGAGATCCAAATTTGAGCGCTGAACCGCTAGACAACCACTATGTAAAACATTTTTTATTTTTTATTTTATTGTCGACTGCAACACAGAATTTAAATATAATTGTCTGTCTGCTGCAGCTGGATGGGCATGAGTTCAATCCTCAAAACGGACACTGAATTCGGCTTGCTAAGAGGTGTCACTAATTAGACAATATTTAACAATATTTCTTCATGCTCTCATTGTATTATCAGTGATTTTGGAACTATTCAATTCAGAATAAACACAGCACCGCTGTCGACGTTATCAATTTGTTGAAAGTTATGACTAATTATCAAAATTATTATTACAAATATTTTATAAAGATTTGAGTCATTTCAAAATTTTAAATTAATTTCATTGAATAATTGGTCTAGCTTAATTATACATTTTTTAAATTTTTTTATAATATATATTTTAATGTGACAAAACACTTTTAATTTATCAAAATACAACTTTTAAAAATATATTTATTTTGGATATAAAATGAAGTAAAACAAATACATTTATAAAACATTTTGCAAAAAAATGTCCTTATATATGTGCATATAAAATTATATAGAAAACAAAATGTACGTTTTGAAATACTTTCTTCTTAACACATATTTAACAAGCAAACGTTTTGAAAATATAAGAAAGTGGATGAATTTGCTCGCATTTAGTAACTTTCGTTCTTGATGGCTCTGATTAGGCAGATGGCGAATATTAAACATACAGTTTGTAAAAGCAGAAATACGAAGCATACAATTGCTATCATTAATAGTTGTTTCTTAAACAAGTCTGCCATCTTTTGGGCGCATCCCTAATGTAAAAAATTTAAATAAAAATAAAAATAGAACATTTAAATACAATTAAAAATTAATTATTGTATTAATTAAAATTATTTCATTAATTTAAAGTTTTTAATTATAGGTAATTTTTGTTTATGCATTAATTGTGTATAAAGTGTGTTGAATGTAAGTAACACAGTTCACTGTTTATATTTGATTTGACGTAGCCAATATGAAACCTTGTTTAGGAATACAAATAATCTTTTTCACTTTTAATTCATTTTATAGCAAAATACACAATGCTTGTTATCGCTTGTATCAAGCAAACATGTTTAAAATTTAGAATATACACATTGTTCATTAGTCAACTGTAACTATCTAAATATGCGGACGCTGCATGGTGATTGATTCGAATAGTCGCTAATTGACAATCCTCGGTTTTCAGTCGTTCGTACAAATTATAATAACAGAAAGCAAACAGACGAAGATCAGCGCTTATTTGGTAATGTTAAAACATATTCAATTTCACGGATGACCAAATGTTTTGTTTGCTTATTCAAAGAAAAGATCGATGATTTAATTAATCGATGATGCCTAATTCAGTGGTTCTGATTTTAAAATGTTTAAAACTGGATAGTTAAGTTGACCTTGATCATTCTTATTAATTAGCACACATCTATTTAACTAAGCTTTAACTGTAGTATTCGAATCTATGTTTACTCAGTTTTTAATCTAGCACCAGCAAGGAGATCACTTATTTTTTCTTTGCGTAAACATTATTATTAGTACGTTCATGAGTCTATTGATTTATACAACATACATATTGGAAAGTGCTTAATTTATAAAACATGTATCAAATTAATTAATATTAATAAGTGATTTTCAAACAACTTTTACAAAACCACTTTAACAGTTTTAAACAATAATTTACCCAATATATTTGCCATACAATTGGTTTTATTTTTTATTATGCAATTAATGAAATCTATATTTTGAACTTACGGGTAGAAATGGAATGTTCGTTGAACTGTAACAACTTGCGGGAATTGATTTTCCTGCATAACTTGTAATTCCATTGGCTCCACAACATTGTAACTAATAAAATATAAAACGTTTTACCAATATAATTTAGTTTACCGCTCGTTGTATGGTATCGAGTACGTCTTTAACTGCTTTATCCTTCTCATAATTTTGCAAGAGTGCTTGCATTATTTTATTTGCCCAGTCTTCTGCCTAAAGTACAAAAAATATTTTTAACAATTGCGATTTGATTAACTCACCTTTCCCCGTTGAACCAGTGCAACAATAAAGCATATCAGTTCAATGAGAATAACAACACCCAAACAAATAGCATACTAGAAAATAAAAATAAATCATTGTGTGACGCGTTACCGTTGTGAGCATACAAATATTTTTGTTCCATGCACCACAGCATCCCAAAAAGCTCAACAAAAAGATGAAAATTCCCAAAACAATTATAAAAATAGCCATTCCATTCGATGAACCAACAATTTTTCGCGACGAATGTACAAAAACTGATCCGATGATGATGAAAGCGAGGCCGCATATCTACACCAAACTGATGCCATAGATAAAAGACTTACCAATGTAATAATGTTAAATATTATGAGAAAAACTTGAAGACATTTATGACCACAGCTCAAACCAGCCATTTTTTTCAACTGATCTTTTCTAATTCAATAAAAAACGTTTGCTAACAATAATGAGTGTGGTTTAAACTTTTATTTATGTGTAATTATGTAGCAGTATTTACGCATTCAGACCATTGGTCCATAGTCATGTTTCATATGGCAATCGATGTTTTGTAATTGTTCGATTTCTAAAATTATTGGTTACGTATAGTGTGCTTGTCAAATTTCGATTAATTAAAACGATTTTTCTTAATTATTATTTTTTATAGGAAAATGTGTTTATTTTGCAGTAAAAAGTAATCATTATAATACAGTATATGCATAAGGCCCTGTCAAAATGAATACATTACAATTGATTGATCTTGCTCACATTGCTTAAGCATATTAGACACATCAACATTTTACTGAAATAATCCTTAGACATAAATTCAGCAATACTAATACCTAAAACAAAAACAAAATTTATTTTATAAATAACATTACCAAATTCTAGCCCAAACAAAAACTCAGAATTTATAGATTTCGAAAGGATAAAAATACCACCACATTATTTGCCTAAAAATAAATTATATTATAAAATGTGTCCATATATAGATAATGGACATCACGTATTTTACGAATTTAGAAGTTCAAAGGAGAACCATAGTTTTTCACAATCTTTTTAAAACGCTTTGGATAGGAGTTGATCAAATTATTAACATAATCTTGAGGAATTTGATTTTTTAATCCATATTCAATTTTTTTAAAACTTGCTTTATATTTTTCCGATTTAACTCTTGTTTAAGATAACTGAAAACGTTTTTAATTACAGTAACTGAATGAAGCTTAGTTTTTAATTATTAAAAAAAAATTTTAGTCTAAATGATAAAAAATGCGTTAATTTTTAAATTATAACAAAAATCACGTTACTTTTTTTGACGTATGCACTGGAGCACTATCTTGAACATTATCTTGCCCTGAGGCATTTTGTTTTGGCTCAGTCTTGAAATATTCTTTAAAAAATATTGCAAATTTTAAGCTGTTTAAATGGTTACTTGTTTGAATCTATTTTGGTAGTTACCCGTGCTTAATTTTATAATATCCAGGAAGGCATAATAAATGTTTTAATTTTTTAACAATACAATTAAAGTTTTGAGAAAAATCTGGATCACAGATAACCGTAAACTGCATTGCCCACAGCTTGTAATTTAGAGCACAGTTGTCAGAAAAAAGGTAATCTCCTAAAACATACAGAGTGGTTATCATCTATTTTTGCATACTCCACACGTCTTTTCTGTTTAGCTGTTAAAAGAACTTTTTAAAAAAATTTTTAGACTGTAGATTGGAGGACATTATCCGTTTGCGAATAAGCCAATAAGAAAAATTTGGCAATTCGTTTGTTTTCATTAGTTTAATAGGTTTCATTGTGTTTTTTTTAAACTTAATAGCTGTAAACAAATTATCTCATTTACTTGTTAATAATTCAGGCTCAGTTCATGTTGTTCTTGGATGTGTATAATACTTAAAAACTCTGTACACAGTCCTAGTACTTATCTCAAATAAATCTGCAATTTGTTCAATAGTTAGACCAAAATTATAACTTTTTACTTGCTCTTAAATTTTAGCAATTTAAAAAACTCTTCCATTATTTAAACTCATTGTAATTATGTGCCGCAAGTGTTTAAAATTCTGTTCAAAATTTAAAAAATAAAATTAAAAGTCTAACAAGTTAATAAAACAAAATTTAAGGTTAAGTAATTGAAATTTTTCTTTAATATTTTTACAATATTAAATTTAAACCAAATTAATTTGCTATAAATCAAATGTGTACAATAACTTTTGCTACGTTAAGTAAACACTTGTAAAATTATGTAAATAGAAAAATATTTTGTTTAAAAGTATTTTTGCGTTATTGTCTGATTTGTGATTCAGTATCGTCCTTATATATATATATATATATATATATATATATATATATATATATATATATATATATATATATATATATATATATATATATATAGGTATATATTTAGTCAAGAATTCATAAAAAATATTATTTTTTTTATCTTTTAAATACATTATTTAGTATTTTTAAAATAATAAAAAAAATTTACATTTAAAAAAAGTTGTTTGGTAAACATTAAAAAAAAAAATTACTATAATAAAAACAATAACTGCCTGCAATATTCAAACTTAAATGACTTCAAAGTGAAAAATTTAAATTGTTTCAACTATTAATAAATTTATAAAATTAAATGATAAAAAAATTAATTTTATTAAATACATGTTTTTCTTGCAAAAAAAAATTATTATTTTTAAAAATACATGCCTACATGTAAACAAAGAAATTTGCACCAAACATTTGATTGGCCAATTATTACTCCATTTTATTAAAATTTTAGTGTAAATAATTTTAAAACAATTTTTTTCCGCATGATTATTTTCTAATAAAATGTACAATTACATGTATGAAGTTAATAGTCTGCCACCTGGCGATTTTTTCAAAATTTAATTTCCTTATCATCCGTTATCAATTATAACTCAGTTTTATAATGCCTTAAACAGATCAAAGTTCATTTTTAAGGGCTGATCAATACAAAGAAATTCAAAGTTTATATCAAGATGATGTAAAGCCTAAAGTAATCGCTAAGGCATTTGGAATACACTTATCTACTGTCTACAGAGTGATAAGCAGTGAAACCTGTCCCAAAACACATGCAGGTGGAAAGAAACTATCTACAAGTAAGCAAGATAACCATTTTAGTATCACTCAACTGAAAAGACACAGAACAATGAACTTAAGGGAAATAAATGGACGATATTTAGAAAATTTCTCTTATTCGATTATAAGAAGACGCATGAAATCAGCAAAATTATTGTTGAAAAAAGCAAGTAAGAAACCTTTAAGTTGTATACATAGATCAAAACGAGTGGAATTTGCTAAGAAGTACAATGGTAAACCATTGTGTTTTTGGAGATCGTTGTACTTCACAGATGAGTGTGCTATCACTTACGAACCATGGACGGAAAATTCAAGAGTGATTTATGGTGAAAATTTCCCCATTGATGACACCTGCATTGCTTGTAAAGTGGCACATCCATCCTGCGTTAAAGGATATTTTGCTTTAAAGTACAATCAAACACCAAAATGGATTCGTACAAGTAATAACTTTAATAGCAGAGAATTTATTAAAATTTTCAGGGAAATTTTTAATAACGAATTGCGACAAAATGCCTCAAGGCATTTAACAATTATTCAGGATAACGCGCCAGTTCATACATCAAAAGAGGTAATGTGTTTTTTTAGCATAACTTTGAAGTTACTATATTATTTGTGTATTTAGACTGCAAAAGGAATAACAGGTAAAACCTGACCTTCGTTCAGTTGCCTCTCTACAGTCCAGATTTAAATGTTATTGAAAATTTTTTCAGTGTTCTCAAGCGCGAGGTTAACCGCTTGGATAATAACATGTCGCTAGTGGAAAAAATTGATTTTGTTATGCACAATCGTATTACAAAGGATTATATTAATACCCTGGTCGACTCGTATCCAAAAAGGTTACAAGTTATTAAAATCCGAGGTTCAAGTTTGAAATACTGAAATAATAAGTTTAATACTTATTTTATATATTGATGTATTTTAGTTAGTAATATTAATTTTTTAACGAATTATGTGTGTTTGATTTAAGTATTAGCAAATGGTGGTATTATGCTTTATTGCAAGAATAGATGTTGTTATATATAATTAAAAATTATTTTTGCGAATAATGTTACTTGAAGTGTAATGCCAAAGTATTATCTAAGGTATGTATTAGTAACAGTTAAATATGTCTAAGATAAGTAACTAGAGCATAATGATCAAAGTATTACAGTACTTCCATTTTTGCACCTCTATTGTCACTTATTATATATATATATATATATATATATATATATATATATATATATATATATATATATAGTGCGTTATTATTATTAAGCACAGTTGTATTTTAGTGAAACAGTTATTATTTATTACTATTAAAATTACTATTATTATTATATTATTATTATTATTATTACAGTTGCACAGTATGTAAATGTTATTTAAGACAATTTCTACCGTTCTTTAAACTTTTATCCGTTTCAAATTTTGAACTGCATTTTTTGACTAATCGTACAATTGGTTTGAATTATTTGACTGTTTAAATTTAGCACACAAATATAATTTTCTATAATTAACCTTCTATCAAAAATACCTGAGTTTAAAAGATTAGAAAACCAAATTGGTGATACTTATAACTGACATAAATGTATGTTACACTTTATGTTGTTTAATAATTTCATTTAAAAATGTACATTAAAGTCAACACTTTACAGTGTTTTTTATTATTTGAATAACTTTTCTATTAGTGTATTTTTGGATACTAAATACTTTTCATTCACATTACCGTTGGTTTTTATAACTTGTACAATGTCATTTTCCTGTGAACAAAATTACGTGTTTGTAACTGGTTTGCAATTTTAATTCTTTTAAATATAACATTCTATAACAATATATTTTGAATTGATTTTTCAAATACACTAACACGAGTTATTGTTAACAATAGTGTATCATAAAAGAAATTAATTTTTATAATTTATTGATTAATTATTTATTTTATCTTTATTACTTCGAATGTTTTACAAGAAACATTTTTAACAGTGAACATTTTAGAAAAGCCGAAGATGGGTCCGCATTTTAGTGGGCCGGTGGTGGGATTCGAACCCCGATGCCCACCGATGTCCAAATTTGAGCGCTGTACCGCTAAACCACCTAAGAACACTATTTAATTTAATTAATTGTATTTTTCATAATGTATATTTTAATGTGACAAAACACTTTTAATTTATCAAAATACAACTTTTTAAAAATATATTTATTTTGGATATAAAATACATTTATAAAACATTTTGCAAAAAAATGTCCTTAAATATATGCATAAAATTATATAGTAAATAAAATGTACGTTTTGAAATACTTTCTTCTTTAACACATATTTAACAAGCAAACGTTTTGAAAATATAAGAAAGTGGATGAATTTGCTCACATTTAGTAACTTTCGGTCTTGATGGCTTTGATTAGGCAGATGGCGAATATTAAACATACAGTTTGTAAAAGCAGAAATACCAAAGATACCAATGCAACCGTTTTAAGTTGTTTTTTAAACAAGTTTGTCAATATTTCTCCACATCCCTAATGTTAGTAATTTACATAAAAATAAAATACAACATTTGAATATAATTAAAAATTAATTAATGTCTTAATTAAAATTAGTTCATTAATTTAAAGTTTTTAATTATAGGTAATTTTCGTTTATGCATTAATCGTGTATAAAGTGTGTTGAATGTAAGTAACACAGTTCACTGTTTATATATGATTTAACGTAGCCTTGTTTAAGAATACAAATAATCTTTTTCGTTTTTAATTCATTTTATAGCAAAATACACAATGCTTGTTATCGCTTGTATCAAGCAAACATGTTTAAAATTGAGAATATACACATTGTTCATTAGTCAACTGTAACTATTTAAATATTGTTGACAGGTATGCGGACGCTGCATGGTGATTGATTCGAATAGTCGCTAATTGACAATCCTCGGTTTTTAGTCGTTCGTACAAATTATAATAACAGAAAGCAAACAGACGAAGATCAGCGCTTATTTGGTAATGTTAAAACATGTTCAATTTCACGGATGACTAAATGTTTTGTTTGCTTATTCAAAGAAAAGATCGATGATTTAATTAATCGATGATGCCTAATTCAGTGGTTCTGATTTTAAAATGTTTAAAACTGGATAGTTAAGTTGACCTTGATCATTCTTATTAATTAGCACACATCTATTTAACTAGGCTCTAACTGTAGTATTCGAATCTATGTTTACTCAGTTTTTAATCTAGCACCAGCAAGGAGATCACTTATTTTTTCTTTGGCGTAAACATTATTAATAGTGCGTTCATGAGTCTATTGATTTATACAACATACATATTGGAAAGTGCTTAATTTATAAAACACGTATCAAATTAATTAATACTAATAAGTGATTTTTCAAACAACTTTTACAAAACCACTTTAACAGTTTTAAACAATAATTTACCCTTTATAATTGGTATAAAATGTTTAACTTACTACTGGAAATACGTCGTTAGGTGTAGCTTTGCAACTGTCTGGAACACTTTCTACTGTATAATCTTGATATCCGTTAACTCCACAACATTGTAACTAATATAATATAAAACGTTTTACCAATATAATTTAGTTTACCGCTTTTTGTATCCCATTGAGTGCATCTTTCGCTGCCTTATCTTTCTCATAATTGTTCAAGAGTGCTTGCACAAATTTATATGCCCATTCTTCTGCCTAAAGTACACAAAAAATAAAAAATATTTTTTAAATTAATTGCGATTTAATTAACTCACCTTTCCCCGTTGAACCAGTGCAACAATGACGCATATCAGTTCAAAGAGAATAACAACACCCAAACATAAAGCATACTAGAAAACAAAAATAAATCATTGTGTGATGCGGTACCGTTGTAAGCATACACGTATTTTTGTTCCATGCACCACAGCATCCCAAAAAGCCCAACAAAAAGATGAAAATTCCTAAAAAGATTATAAAAATGGCAAGTCCATTCGATGAACCAACAACTTGTCGCGATGAATGTACGAATACTGATCCAATGATAATGAAAGCGAGGCCGCATATCTACACCAAACTGATGCCATAGATAAAAGACTTACCAATGTAATAATGTTAAATATTATGAGAAGTATTTGAAGGCATTTATAACCACAGCTCAAACCAGCCATTCTTTTCTTAATTGATTTTTTCTAATTGAAGAAAAAACCTTCGTTAACAAACACCTCGGAAATTTAAGATGATAAAATAATGGGTGTGGTTTAAACCTTTATTTATGTGCAATTTTGCATCAAGGTTTACGCATGCATACCATTGGTCCATAGTCATATATTGCATTGTAAGTGATGTTTTGAAATTGGTCTATTTGCACTAATCAAGTTTCAATTAATTGGAACATATTTTGTTAATTATTGTGATTTAGAAAAAAAAGTATTTATTTTGCATGATAAAGCAATTCTTAAAATAATGATATGTATATTGTTGTGCCTAGGTGCTGGATAAATTACCGTTACAGTAAGCTCCTTATTATACCGGTAACTGGGATTAGGGACGAAAAAACACAACGCAAGATTTAGACCAGAGTGGCATAGTCTAGATAATACAGATTCAGGATTAAGATTACTTATCCAGCCCAGTTCCTGTCTGTCTTCATTGTGACTCCACTGTGATTGGTCGACAGGTTTGTGAATCGGTGTCGTCTTTACATAAATATGTATATAAATCAAACAATGGCCAGTAGTGACACTCAAAGCCATGACTACCCGAATTCGAATCAAGCGCTGCACCACAATACAATCCCGGCAGTATTAATAAAAAATTGTACACTAACGCTTTTTATCAATCGCTTTACCAACGATACACATGACATAAGTATAATGTATAACATTTTAAAAACTGGGAAACTATTTCTTCTAAATCAAATTGTTTCATAAAACTGTAGAATTACACGAAAGTGAACAATGAAAATTATACGATGTAATTATTTTACGTAATTTGCTTAATTTTGCGTAAACCTTTAAATTAGGCACCAATTTTGTGTAACAGTAATTAATTATGCTTTACACAGCTAACTAATGCTAAAATGTTTTATTTTTAAAGTTGCTTACACTAGGTTTAAAATTTCTTTAACGTTTCAATTGTTTGAAAGCAATTACATAAATGTGACGGTTATT
The DNA here is from genome assembly GCA_025895645.1 of Cardicola forsteri. Lineage (NCBI taxonomy): Eukaryota > Metazoa > Platyhelminthes > Trematoda > Strigeidida > Aporocotylidae > Cardicola > Cardicola forsteri. The sequence continues at coordinate 170,579 of JAKXYG010000518.1, read as the reverse complement.
CTAATTAAGGACTTTACAATTTTCACAGTCGAAAAAATTGTTATTCTTTAACCTTACTCTACCTAAAACCTCTCATAGTACACGGAGTACTAAAATGGGGGTCATTTTTGACCCCAATCGTTTTTTGTTTGGAACACATTATCAAGGTTTATAAATCGAAGGCAATTGATAAAAATTATGCTCAGAGACTTTAAAGATTTATTTTCAAATAAAAATTTTGTGAATATATATATATATATATTCAAGGAATAGTAGTATTGGATTATTGCAAAATTTCATAGTTTGGGGTCAGTTCTGACCCCATTTCAGATCCAGAATGGTTAAATTATGGTAAAAAACAAAATATCGACTAGAGCATTGCTGTTGTCAACTACCGTTTATGATATATTCTACCTTATACCCAAAATGCTAAAAAGTATCCTAAAGTATTTGAATACAACACATAATTATTTGGAATAGGGAGAAAACTGTGACAAGAAATTAGATGATTTTGTCACGCAATAAAACCGTTGACATCATGACATTAATCAAAAAACTTTATTGATTTTTCACGTTTACGATAGATACGTGTAAAACAATAAAAGTGATTGTTTGAACTGATTCGTTTCAGTAGAAATAATAAAAAGGTAATTACTTGGTTGATTGTTATTTTGAAAAGTTTATATTTACATACATTGATGTAAGTAATGAATGTTTTTTTGTTTGTATGTATTACGCCAATAAACAGCGTTGTTGAGCAATTGTTCAGACATTTAGCAAAGATGTCGACAAGCATAAGCCAGTTCTTTGCAAACTCAAATAAATACGGTCAGGCACTTCTATCTGCCCGGACAATAAGTTCATAACTCTTGTCCACTCCATGACATCATTACAATTAGACGAAGAAAATTAGTTACCCAAATTCAACGTTTACCACCCGGAAAATCAGCAAAAACGGTTTTGGCATGGATAACGGAAGATAGCAAAAAAGATTGAGATAGATCACAGACAAGTTGGCTAAAAGCTCTTCAAAAAGTGTACATATATGTTATCACTAAAAATTGTTTACATGTATTAATTAGCAGCAAAATTCAAATTTATATTACCATCTATTTGTAAATCGAACATTGTAGCCATTTGTATCATTTCGGTATTTTATTTCATTTCATACCCAAACCCACATTAACGACGGAAAAGGGTTACAGTGCAGTTGTTGCCACAGTAACAAAACTCATCTACTATCGTTTATCTCAATTTAAAAAACGAACCATCTGAAACTGTTTATATCAAAAGAGCATAGTTACTAATTTGCATACAACAAAAACGTCTCCATGTAGTGAAACAAATATTTTATGGAATCATGTTCTCATGTTGTTTTTTAATTATGGGACTTTGTTGCTGTTTTTGCTGTTATTATTATCTTGTTACCCCATGCTTATTTTAAAACAAAAGGGTTTTGTAGTCATAGTAATAATAACAATCTACTAGAACAGTGTTTTTATTAACTATAGTGTATTCTTAAGTATAGTGTTGTAACTCATGTCCAATTACCGTTGTCTGTAATCTGCCCATTTTAATTTGTGACCATTCATTGTCCTTCATCCAGGGCATTGTTTTATTAGTCATGCTCACTCATGAGTCATTTGCACATCATGTATACTATTATATTTGCACACTATTAACCATAGTGTCCCCTAAATAATACCATGCCTCTTTACGCATATCACATTGAACATGACTTGAATATACGTTGTTTTTGAGTTCTTTTTTTAGTCTTTTACTTATTTATTTATTTATTTTTGGACTGATGTTACATACTACTAATTGTATTGTATTTTTATAATTGTACATATTTTTTGTGAGCTGAAAGCTACTTCTATTGAAGTATCTAAGCCAATAACCATAAATAATAATAATAATAATGTACTTTATTAAATACTCTATAAATAATTATGGCTATCAATTAGTTATTGTTATTTAATATGGGGTCTCTGAATGTGTTTTAGTACAATTGTCAGATTTATTTAATAATAAATACAACCACGTTTAAGCCAATCAGGATCGCTGACCAGCTGATTCATCTTTGCTGGAAATCATTAGCAATGTATCACACAAGCTTAAACTTACGCTCTATCTGGTGTTACAGTGTTCGAAAAATGTTTTAAAACTCTTGTTTTCAAAAGCGTGACTCAAGGCAAAATTGTTTTACAAGAATGTACATTAAATTTTGGGCTTTAAAAATGGTGCAAATCAAAGATGGCGATTCGATTCGGATTTTCCAAATTCTGTTACTGGAATCGTGCTGCTTTCACTTTTTTGCCACAGTTTAATGAAATGGTGTTCTCTAGTGTTGTTACTTCAACAAAATTAAACTTTTATAAAGGCCAAGTTGGGAATCTTCGCTCAAACCCTCCTCCTTTGTCAACCGGGTTTGTGACTGGTTACTGACTGTTGCAATACACATTTATAAATAAAATTCATTTTTAAAAATATTTTAAACTTTACGCAAATTAAAAAACCTGCACATTATTTTTCACTTTACAATATTTGTACAATTTTGTAATCATTGTTTCAAAATAAAATAACTTTCTTTAATTTTTTTAGAATTATACATTATTTTAAATAGTTCAACCCTAACCCTACCAGCACTAAAATGCGGCTTTACTAAATTGTCAACTGCTGAAAGATATTTCTTGTAAAACATTCAAAGTAGTAATATATATATATATTATTTGGTTTTTAATTTCTCAAGGTTTTAAAAGAAGGATTGTTAACAAGTGTACAGATTTGTTATCACTGAAAAATTGTTTACATTTATTAATCAACACTAACTTTTAAATTTATGTTACTATTAACTTTCAAATCAAACATTGTAGCCATTTATATCACTTCGGTATTTTATTTCATTCTCAAACCCGCATCAATAATGGAAAACAGTTACGGTGTGGTTATCGGTACAGAAAAAAATTATCTACATTTGTTTGTCTCAATCTGAAAACGAACCATCTGGGCCTGTGCACATTAAAAGCGCTTATTTGCTAATTTGAATACAACAAAAACGTGTTTATGTAATAAATAGCAACTTTTATTTTTATCACTGTGAATGTTTTACGAGAAACATCTTTGAACATGTGGATATTTTAGAAGAAAGAGGCCGTCATTTAGTGCCGATTCAATGTCCACCGGAGTCTGAATTGAGTGTTGTTTATTGCTGGAGCACCGCGGCAATTTTCTAAATAAAAAGTTTTCCCCAATTGGTTCTATTTAAATCATGTAATTATTTTTTGAATATATACTAATGAAATACTGGTTTTTAATGTGAAAGTAATTACAATGTTGCTCATAATTGCAAAGCATTTTTCAATTTTTTCATTTTACAATCAAGTTATGAATCGAATCATCAGATCACGTGGCTATTTAAAACAATAATTTGAGTCGCTTTTATTTAAATAATGTTTTAAAAGCAATGATGGTAAACCAAGTTTAGTGAATAATTGTTTTTGAAAGCAGGTGATTTTTTATATACATAAAATTAGTTTATAAACTGTCTTAATTTATTTAGGGTTATTGCTTAAGTATTTAAAAAAACACAATTTTTAGCAAGTACTTATTCATTACACTTAATAAAAAGTCGTCATTCAATATCTGAAATAAAATCAATTTTGTAATCGATAAGATTTGAATCCAGCATCCAGTCTAAGTGGGAACCTTTAATGTATTCCTTTACTTTTAAAAACGTATATTTAGTGTCGCAAATATTGCACGAGTGTTTAAATATCAACTAAATATAGTTTTTCTTGAATATTTTTCAATCGCATTTATAATTGTTTTTTTAACATTTTACTTGTAAACAAGTTTATCAAATTTTTTAATGTCAAATTTTAGAAACATTTTAGTTGTAACTTGTGCACTTACAAATCATTGATTTGTAGGCTAAAGTGAATTCTTGTAAACATTTTGTTACTTTGGTTTCAAAGTTTATGACTATTACTTTTCATGTTAAACAAAACATGTTTGAAGCATCAATATGTAGTCATTTTCGAAAATGTGTTAATCACAATCATGCACAATCGTGCACTCACATGAACGTGCTACAAGTATAAACACAAAGTTTTGTTTACAACTTACATTAATTGTGACTGTCACTTATAGTACAATATTTTTTGTATTTTATGACTAATAATAAAAATTTGTCAATGTTTTTAACTAATTTCTAGTAAAATATTGAACATCAAAGCAGTACAATAATAATAATACTAATGATAGTAATAATAGTAGTAACAATAATAACATAAGTAATAATAATATTATTATTGCATTATTACATGTATCACAAAACCCTTTTGTTTTAAAACTTAGCTTAGGGCAATAAGATAACAGTTACAGCAAAAATAACAATAACGTTCCACAATTCACAACGAATATGAGGCAACAAAATAATTCAATGTGTTCGAACATTTTGCCAAACGTTGTCCTTGATCCTATGAGACAAGTATTTCAATTAGATCTTCTCCAAATAATTTTTAGTCATATTTTATCATTTTAACTATCCATTCTAAAACCGTTCTTGCTGATCTTTTAAGCGGTAAACGTTGAATTTGACAAATCAATTTTTCTTGTCTAATTGCAATAATGTCATGTAGTGAATGAGAGTTAGTTCTTTGCATAATTTCATCTTTTAAAATGCAATTGCGTCAGGTAATTTTTAAAATACTTCTATGACAACGGACGTTAGAAAACATCCATTATCTTATTAATTTCGTCTGTTCACTACCAGGTTTCACTTACATAACTATATCGATTTGAGCCTACAAGAGACTGATATTGCCTTTCTAACTCTAGTTTTAACATCAATTTTCGTTTCTCCGTCTTTATCAATGCTTTTTCCAGATATATAAAAAAAATCAGCGGTATCAATATTTTGTTTACTTTGTGCACAACACCTTCGTCTTTTAACAGTTAACCAGTAAGCCAACACGAAAACTAATCACACTGAGATGTGCGTCATAGTTTGCATTATTTCTCGAGTTTCACTGAGTATTCCAATATCATCTGTAAAGTCCATATCTGTTAATCTGCTATGGTTTCATTTGATGACATGAGACACATTATTTATAAATCGAGTCAAAATAAATTCAATAACCAAAAAATACAAGAACGTACTCCTGTAACAATCTCGAACATAACACTATGACCACCTTCTATTCGAATACAACAACTTGAATTTTGGTATATTCACATATTTCAACGGTATTCTGTACAACTTGACAATTATTCACAAATATTTTTAATAATCACTATCAAAAGCTTTAATAAAATCAAAAATAAACTGTAAGTGTTTCTAAAATTACTAACATTAGGGATGTGGAGAAATATTGACAAACTTGTTTAAAAAACAACTTAAAACGGTTGCATTGGTACAAAAACCTGCTTGTTATAAAATATGTTATTTACCACATTTTAAAAATTGTTAAAAATTACTTTGCAAAACGTCTTACCAGGAACAGACAATAAGGTTATTTCTCACCTGTTGTTACAATTGTTAAAACTTTCTTTTCTGGGAAGAGTAACAATTATTCCTAGTAGCCAATCATTTGGAATTTGTTCATTATGGTATATAACATTAAAAAATGAGCAAACTCGTATAATACTATGTTACCTCTATGTTTAAGCATCACTGCTGTTACTTAGCCAAATCTTCTTGCTTTATTGTTTTTTAACTTTTGAATTGCATAATAATATTAATAATAGCAATAATAGTTATAATGATATAAGGACTAATAGTAATGATGATACTAATAATTATACATTTTTATTACCTATTAAAAACAGTTTATGTTGACTTTTAAACAACAAAACTTATTTTGTTTTAAAAGTATCTAAATGTTTTTTGTTGTATCATTTTACCCCTAAAATAGATTACAACAACCATATTGCTAAATTAAATAATTTTACAAATTTGTCATTTATTAAAAAATTGAATTAAAAAATAGCCTACTATTTTTGCACTAATTATTTAGCATCACATGCTGATTTCACTTAATAAAATAGTATGTGCAATTAAAATGACATTCGTGGTAAATATAAAATTTTATTTTAAAAATGTTTTCTAATTGTTGAAAAAGATAGCATACAAGTTAATAATAGACGCATTATTGTAAACATTATGCTAATTGCAATTAGTAAATACAGTCCTTAAAAAATTAGTGCTGAAATTGGTTTAGGAGTTGTATGCACATATCAATAAATATTCACTAAAATCGTAAATGCTTTTAGAATGTACTTTATCCAAAAAAAAACAATGATAATTTTAAACAAAATGTAGAATATATTATACCGCTTGATATTACTATTTATTTACAAAAACAACAACTCAAAACTGAATGTTAACGAAGCTTCAAAATTTATATAATAAAGTTGATAGTACATCCTTGTTAATATTTTAATCGCTTTATTATAAAAATAAAAAAATATTTGTGTAATAATTTGGTAATACTGATAGTAATAGCAATAATAAAAATTATAGCATAAAAATAATAATGATAATAAAAATTATTATTATCACTATATATATTACCATTTCAAAAATTAATGCAAAAATTTACAAGAGTATTAAATCTAAATTAATTTGTTATGTCCAATTGTTTTTTCGTAAAAATAAATATTGAGAATTAAAAATAATGCAAAGTACTTCATAGTTCCTTTACGTATACTTAGAAATATTTATTTAAAATGGCTGAGTCCGCCAAAATAGCAAAAATTTAAAGCTGCATAATTTTTATAATAATTAGCCTATTGTTATTTTGTGTGCTTAATTTCATTAAAAATGAACAATAACTAATCCTTAAAATTGATGTTAAATGTACATTCAACTCTGACTTAATTGTGATGTTATAATAATTATGAAAATCAGCATATAATTGTTTCCATCTATATAAATATCAATAATAAAAATTACTTTTAAAAGATTTTAAATAAAAATGTTAAAACAAATCGAATTATTTCTTATTTACGTTTAACATTGAGATTCCGCTTATTCACCTATTTTGCTTTCTGTTTGCGTTATTTGTGAAATGGACAGCAGTGATAAAAACGATTTCATCTTACCGAAAATAAATATCGTGTCATCAAAGAATTAAAAAAATTATATAAAGTTAACCTTTCAACAATTTATTGGATTATCAATGATCAAAAACCGCCACATTATAATAAGGTTGGGAAAAACGTGTAACAACTACAACGGCTGATTGGAAAATTGTTATAGAACTTAAAAAATATAATAAACCTATTTCAGAATCTAAGAGAAATAGTTTAAACAATTTTACTTATTCTGCGATTAGAATCAGGGCAATAGAAGCTGATTTAACACTTCAATCACTAAAAGTTAAGCCATTTATTACTAAAAAACAAAAAAATGATTAATTAGTCTTAATAAATTATGGAGTAAACGGCACTTGTGTTATTGGCGTTTCATATACAATGATTTGGGACAAACCATTTGATTTTTGTTGACCTCTTGTTAATTGAATTATGAATGTTGTATCAGCTGGCCAATCTATTTGTTACCGCAACTGTAAGTAAACTAATAAATGAAATAGAAAATGTTGCTGGAATTGGTTTGAACAAGAATCTTGTATTCTCCAGTTGGTCTATTGCAGAAAGATTAAATTGTTGATTAATTTTATTTGTGCTATTTTCAAAATGTGTATTTTAAAAGCAAAAATTGGTTTAACAGTTCTAAATTTGTAAAATTATCAATTATTGAAATATGTAAAAAATACCGGAATTTTTATTTATGGGAAAATGTAAACTGTAATACAGATTTATTTTACATATTACATAACAATCAATATTATGTGTTTATATAAAATATAGCCAAGTTATCAAACCTGGATGGTTGTAAGTTTAATTCTAAAATGTGAACTTGCAAATAAAAGGTTTCCAATCAAAGATTTAAGAAGTATTTTTTTAAATTAAAGTTTTTAACATTATTTAGCAACATTTCTTTTTTCTTGTCTACCAACTCAAAATGGACGTTTTGTAAATTGAACACGCACCAGTTTATTGGTAAAACAATTTTGTAAATGTAAAATAACTTTGTTTGAACAAATTAGCTTGCATATTTACAAATCCTTCAATTTGTGAGTCAATGTTCTGTCAAATGTTTTTAAAAAATTTGTAAAATTTACATTTAATTTGTCAAAACAAGAATTAATTTTTTTTAAATAAACATGAAATGAATAATATGCAAAACAGCACCATATATTTATGCATGCCAAATTAATCGCACAACAAATTTTGAATAAACATTGTTTATAGTTGTGCATCAAATAAAATTTTGTTTTAAAGTTGGTTTGGTTCGTTATAATTTACAATTATCGACCGTAACTCGTCCCAAGTGCGGTTGAGAAAGGAGGCAGGTTAGAACTCAGAGTTAGCAACCTGTAGAAAACAATAATGCTAAAGAAAGACGAAGAACCCGTTGTTTGAGTAAACTACAGTAAAAAAAAACCAGATAAATATACGTCACCATTTCAGTAACAAGAGTAAATACATGTGTAATGTCAAGATTTAAAAATACAATTCATGAAAACAATTCTGTTTCTTTAAAGTGAAAAGAAGTAAAATAAATAAATACTTACTGATAGTGTAGTTATAAGGAACATGATGCTTTTTTCACTTTTTTATCAAAACCTGTATAACCTCTTAAACGGAACTGTTATACCAAGTATTGTCATTTACAATAGGTATAGTTTTGTAAAAGAAAGTGTACCTCACGTTACACCAAACCTCCACAACTGACTACACCTTCATAATGGCATTAAGATACAATATCAGCACGAAATAGAAGTTGATAATTTATGGTGTCTACGAGAATACTAAGAAAAAAATTTTAAGAAATATTAAACTAATAAATGCGGTTAAAAGTGTTAAAAGTCAAAGATGTTTAATTTCAAATTCCTTATTCAAAATCTTAAGTTTTATGCTTTATTATTATTATTATTATTATTATTATCACTATTATTATTATTATTATTATTATTATTATTATTATTATTATTATTATTATTATTATTATTATTATTATTATTATTATTATTATTATTATTATTATTATTATTATTATTATTATTATTATTATTATTATTATTATTATTATTATTATTATTATTATTATTATTATTATTATTATTATTATTATTATTATTATTATTATTATTATTACCACTATTATTCCAAACAAGAATATTGAAAATTGTAACTTGTAAAATAAATTCATTTTACATATACTTTTTAATTTCAAATATAACATTTTAGTAAATACGTAACATAGAAATACTATTTTAAGTTTAAAATTTAAACTAACAAAATAAATATACAAAACAATAAGAGGTACGCACGTACAATGGGATGCGACCTAGTTAAGTTTATCGACGTCACAAACTGTCATGTCCTTAAAACTGAATTTTAATAGTGAATTGATAAATGCAAATGTGAAAATTTTGGTTCAAACGTTTTGATGTTTTGTATAACTTCTTAATTAATTACTACTAAAAACGTATTTATAAATCACATAGCTCAAAAACGAACTTAGTTTAATCAAGCTATATACAATACTATATAATAAATAACATTATTTTATTACATAATTTCAAAACCCTTTTCTGTAAAATGAAGCATGGGGCAATAAGATATCAGTTACAGCAAACAAAGTGCCGAGGTTGTCTAGCGGAACAACGGTCGATTTGGATCCCGGTAGGCATGGGTTCGAATCCCACAACCGACATTAAAATGTGAGTCTATATTCGGCTTCGTTAAAATGTGCACTGCTAAACGTTGTTTCTCGTAAAACATTTAAAGCAGCAAACATTAAAAATAAATTAAAATAAAATAATTTTTTTAAAAACATGGGACAACAAAATTTTTTTATGTATTTAAACATTTTGCCAAACGTTTTGTTTGATCCCATAAAACATCCATTTCAATTGGACTTTTTCAAATGGTTATTAGCCAAGTTTTCTGTGGTTTACCAACATTTCTTTTACCATTTTCATTTATCCATTCCAAAACTGTTCTTGCTGGTCTTTCGACTGGTAAACGCAGAATTTGTGTAAAAAAGTAAATAAAATTTTATTAATATTTATTGTAAATATAAAAATGTTTTATATTGAAGTTCAACTTGTTAAAAATTTAAAATTAACTAAAATTATTAATATTAAATCTAACGTCAAACATGAAAAGAATATAAAACACAAGGAATTTTTTTTGTTACCAATAGATTGACTGTATTTATATTATTAATAATAACACTAGTAATAATGATAATAATAATAATAATAGTAATAATAATAATAATAATAATAATAATAATAATAATAATAATAATATAGGTTTGACTTGACATCAGTTAATTCAAGTTTGTATGAGATTTAAAAGGTATGCACTGCTAATAATTTCAAGCGAGAATAAAGCAACTGTATAGGATTTATGGTTGACTAAAACCGAGTAAATTTGTTATTCAAGTAAATCAAACATTTCTAATAGTTCACCTTTCAAAAATCTATAATTAATTCAATGTTGGTCTATATGTCTATATATATATATATATGCAAATTGTTTTTGAAAATTTTGTTATACTTTGTGCATCTTACATATAACCAAGTTTCAACATTTTGAAAAAAATTGGAACAAAACATTGTTAATAAGAATTGCCAAAATTTTGATTAAAATTATTTTTGCAATCAAAACATATTTTAACGCATATTACAATCATGGCGCATAAGGCTAGTTAGTTGGATTCATTCTCTAGCAGCCAAAACATTGTGGGTGTTTTATTCCAATAAATGTTTAAGTGCTAATAAATACTTCCAATCAAATAATAATAATCATAAAGCTATAAAAAACATTTTTTGTTTACACATTAATTTACTTATAAGTAGTATATATAAAACTTAATTATTTATTTAAAAAAAAGTGTGCCACAATTCTGCGTATACTAAGATAATAACATTTTAAATTACGGTTATGTTTCACTTAGCATTTAGTTAAGTAATTAGTTTTAACAAAAAATGACATTACTATTGCCTTTCCACGGGATAAGTAAATTAGAAAGTTTTTTTTGGAAATGTTAAATTAGTATTGTCAGATCCACTTGCATAATAAATTTACTAGGTTTTCAAGTCAACCAGGAGCACTTTATAGCTGTTTCATCCTTATTTGGAATCATATATGGTAAAGTCCTAGTAAAAGGGTTCTCTCACTTGCTAAACCGGTAGTAACGTACAGCATTTGAGGACACTGGGCAATTAGAATTGATCAGATTCACTATAAATAATACATTTACAGGTCGAAGGTTATCCACCCGTAGCTCAGTGGTTTAAAGCGCTGGCCTGACACCAGATAGGGCGTGGGTTCAAGTTCATGTATGTGTAAAACTTAAAAGGTATGTGCTGCTGATGATTCCAAATAAGAATGAAAAAGCTGTACAGTGCTCCTGGTTAACTTGAAAACCTAGTAAATTTATTATACAAGTGAATCTGACAATATAATATTTGTAAAAAAACAAATAATCCCTTAAAAACCCATTAGAAAGTTTTTAAACAAATATACCAGTAGACTCTGAGGCTAAATTTATTCAAACTTATTACTAAAATGCAAAGCGGTAAATTTAATACTAAGTGGGGGTATGTTTAATTCTAATTGTCCGACACTTAATGCAAGCTCCTGTCCGGTTTAAATAAATGTCCACTTACGAAAGACGGTTTTGAGAATTTTGGACTGAATATATTCTGAACATTAAACAGGGCTCATCAAAGTCGCACATTTTGTGCCGGTGGTAAAACTTGATCCTTCCGGTTTGAAATCTGAAGCTTTATGTATTAGTGCCACTTCGGCACGAACCAGCAACAAAAACAGTGTACTAGCCATAGGGATACGGATTAACAGCAAACCTACTTATGTCTCACACCTACTGTTGTAAATAGAATTTTTAAAATGTTAATTGACCTTAAACTGTTATAGAATAGATAGAGGGACATACATTAAAAGGAAATGACACATCACTGAAGTCTGAGGGTAGTAGTTAGAAATATATTCACAATCTTGAGTGCAACAATTGGAACAATTATACACATTAGATGGTTTTAATTTATTTCACAAATTTATTATCACAAAAAGTAAAATTACTATTATTATTATTGTTTGTAATACATATAGTGTTATTATCATTCATCATCTTATTATTATTACTAATATAAATATTATTGTTATCACTATCATTAATAACAATATTATTACAAATATTATTAATAATAATATTATTACTATTATTATAGCTATTATTATTACTATTATTAACAATAATAATAGTAATAATATTAATGTTAATAATAATAATAATAATTATTATTATGCTTATTATCATCATTATTATTGTTTATTTTACTTTTACTATTGCTATTTTTGCTAATATTATTATCATTGTTGTCATTATTGTTATTTTTTATATTATTATTTTGTTTTATTATAACCGTTATTAGTAATATTTAAGTTATTTTATTATTGTGAAAATAATATTACTAATTTATCATTTTTGTTATTATTGCTATTATTTTTTACCATTGTTTCTTAGGTAATTAATAAAGCTACCTTGATGATAAATTTTGATTTAAACCAATCAAGTGTTTGCTGTCAATAAAGTACGACAAATTTATTGAGAAAATTTGCAATTTAAGTGTGCAGTTAAAAGTCTAACCTTTGCAGTTCGTTTTGACAATGGAATATTTGACCTTCAATTACAAATGTTTGGACGTCGTAATTATGTCACTTTGTCTGATTCTTTCGGTAATAATAATTGTCAATTGTATAAAGTTAACCGGTGTTTTAGTTGTCAGCCGTCGGATACATCATTGCTCAAGCAGTCATTTTTGCATCGATTAGCTATTATCAAATTCAAATCGACGTTCACACAGTGCTCATTATTGTTATTGTATTGAGTTGTGTGAATATTGTCGCAGGAATTGTTGGGTGGTTTGCTATTTTCAAGCAACACTTGCAAACAATTGTGGCTGTACGTCTGATGTTTTGGCTAATGTCCCAATTTTATAGTTTGTCATCGTCACAACTGCAATATTTTTATGTCATATGGCGCTGACGGGACTGCTCGTTACCTACAAAAATCAAGTAATGTGTGATACACTTCATAATTATTATTAATAGACTGCCACGTTTGTCCAGAACGCTATGCACGACAAGGGAATTGCGATTGTTGAAACGTGCAAAACACAACAGACTACAGCAACAGAGGTAATTTGTACATTGCATACTTCATCAATTGTAATTATCTATAGTCGGATGTTTTTTAATTTTTTAATTAATATTAAAGGTTTGGTTTGTTACAATTCCTACTTATTATTATTATTATTATTATTATTTAAAACCCGTTATGCTTTAAAAAAGGTAGCACAATAACAGTAACAGAAAAAACAATAAAGTTCTATAATACAAAAAGAACATTGGGTAACAAAATGGTTCCATGTGTTTGAACAGTTTACCAAATTTTTTTTATTTTGCATAAGATTTTTATTTTGATTAAATCTTTCTTAAAAGATCTTAACCAAGTTTTCTATTATATTATATATTATACAAAGCTCTTTTGCTTTAAAAATAAACATGGGGCAATAAGGCAACAATTACAGCAAAACAACAACGACAAAGTCTCGTTGACATTGAAGATTCTGTAAATCGAAGATTGAGCTTCCTTTCGGCTTTCACTCAATTCTGTCATCTGTGTAACTCTGTCATCCAGATACGTGCAATCATTTATTTGTCGTTGTTTTTCGGAATGGCGTCCTCTTATTGTTTCCGTAGCAACATAGATTTTTTACAAAGACCAGGTTGGTAACCTTGAGCTCAAACCCTCTTTCTTTATCCAGACTTGGGACTGGCTAGATTGAATCATTTCTAATCCATATGTAAGGAAAAAATATAATAAATTTAATGCATATACTTTATTAAGTAAATTATTATTATTATTATTATTATTATTATTATTATCTTTATTATTGAAAAACTATTTAACTTTAAAATAGGCCTAGAGCAACAAGATAACAATAACAGAAAGAAGAAGAACATATTCCCGTAATTCAAATAAAACATTTGGCAACAAAATAATTTTAATATTTTGCTACGAAACATTTGGTTTAATTATAAATCTTCCCGAGTAATTCTCAGTCAAGTTCTATGTAGTCTACCTCAACCTTTCTATTATAAAACAGTTCTTGCTGGTCTTACAAGTGGTAAACTTAGAATTTAATCAAGTAATTTTTTTGTTTAACCGAAGATTGACCTTTCTTTCAGTTTTTATTTAACCTTGTCATCTGAATTGTACTGATACTTTTTTACCGTTCGTGTCCAGCATGGCATCTTCTTATTATTTTTACAGTAATACAGATTTTTTACGGAGGCCTGGTAACTAAACTTGCGCTCAAACCCTCCTCTTTTATCCATATTTGGGACTGGCTAGATTAATTCACTTCCAATCTGCTCTAGGCTGAATTAGTAAATTGTTATTTTATTGATTATTAATTTTTAATTAGTTTGTAACTTTGAATGTTTTACGGAAAACATCTTTTTCTTACAGAGCATGGAGCAACAAACTTCTTTCGTGTACACTACGGCTTTGGGAATTCAATAACGTACACCTTGTGGATTAATCTTTAATCCTTTTTTTTATTAAAATCATAATTTCACTTCTTTACCGCAGTTGCGTTCTGTTGTCATTTATTTAGCAATATTTAAAAAATGATTACTAAACTTATTGGCTGTTGGTTTTAATCTCTGTTTGTTACTTAACAAAACGGAGACCCGCACTTGCTTCCCATTTCTCCCAAACACAAATTCAGACATTTGGCTATTTACGTAGTACCATTAAAATGCATGTGTTATGTTAGTAAAGACAAAAGCTTACAATTTCTTTAAAACTATATATATAATATTTTATAAATGCTATGTGTTTTTGTGCAAATCAATATATTAATCAGACGCTGTTTGACATAAGTGCGATTTTAATATTTGTATTTAATCAATAAAACTTTTAATGAAAATTAAAAATTTAAGGACAATTATTGAAGCAATGGATGCAATTTAACACTATTATATATATTTGAATTACCACAACAAAAGTTTATTTAATTTTTGTTATATGTTATCTAATTTAGTTGATTGGTGTACTCAAATTCTTCTGTTTTTAACAAAACTATAATGCAAAAAGCTATTTTTAATATAAATCATTATAATGTGGTTTAATAAACAGTAGAATGGTTAAACTTTTTTTCGTTACTTATGGCACTAATATTTATTTAACAAGTTTAGGATTAATTAGCTAACACCCCAGCCATCTTTTTATTACTTAAATATGGACTTGGGAATAGGAACTTCACCTAAACAGGATCAAAAATAAACTGATGTAGGTAATCCCAAGTCTGGATAAACGAAGAGGATTTTGCTGCGGGAAGGGCATCCGCTAGAAAAAGACCTGTACCAAAACTATTGAATGGCTATAATGCTTCAAATTAGTTTGAAACAAAAAGTGATTAAAAGCAGCTGTAAAAGAAGAATAAAACTTACAAATAGGGATACGTCCGATTAAATAAATTGTTCAGGTTGGTGCTATTGCTTTAATTAATCTTAATTTAACGTTTGTAAAAACACAACTTTTTAGTGGTTTAATTAATTAATGTTTTTTAAGTTCACATTTTTAAATAAAGATTGGGACTGCATAGTTAGCAACTTTTGTAAATAAACATTAGGGGTTGATAAAACAACTGAACAATTTGTCATCTAAGTGTAGAAACAAATGACTAAAAACTGCGTAAATTAGAAATTTAATAGAATCCAAGTAACAAATATTGAATTAGTAATAATAATAATAATAATAATAATAATAATAATAATAATAATAATAATAATAATAATAATAATAATAATAATAATAATAATAATAATAATAATGTTTCCATGTTACAAATTAGCTATAGGAATAAAGCAAATAAACGTAAATTATTTAAAAAACGTTTTAAAAAAAATTAATTAATTGTCTACATGACATTATAGGAAAGACAACAATGGCTTTGATTAATATGGAATAAACTTAAATCTCAAATTGCATATATATATGTTCAAAATGAATTTGTTTCACAGTTTACACTTTCTAATAATTTTATTTAAAACTACAAAAAAAAACTCGATTTTTTAGTATCTGCAGTCATTTTTTACAAAGGTACCGTTAGAAGAAATTGTGGAATATATATTTAACTGCATTACATCAAATACAATAAACATTATAGAATCGCACTGAATATATATGGAATCTAATCTTAATTTACAGCTTAAAACGCTACATTCTATATTTACAAAACCCCTTATACTTTAATGGATAATACAGCTATAATAGTTTGTTAGATATATTAAATTTTTTAAAACATCAAACATATTATTGGGCCGGGGTGATCTAATGATACAGCGCTCAAGTTGGTTCGATCTCGGCACCAAATGCTGACCCACATTTTGATTTATTAAAATGTCCACTGCTGCAAGATGGTTTCTGTAAAACACTTAAAATATAAAAAAGGATGTTTTCTTAATAAACAAATAACATTACTTTGTTTTTTTTTGTGGTTTTCACAAAATCAAGGGTTCTAATCTAGCATTAAAATCTATTTCCTTTTTCAAAAACGAATTAAACCGGTTCTAGTGGCACAGAACTGGATTGTAACTTGAGTAGGCATGGGGTAAGTACTACTACCGGCACTAAATACGGAATTGTTTGCTTTAGATAAGGCGTCTAGTTACTAAAAAATTATTTCTTGCAAACGATTTATTAATTGTATATATATATATAATTTGTACCTTAAATTGAATATATATGCAATACGTCAAATCCAGTTGATATGGAAGGAGGAAAATTGGTTTAAAAAAACCAAGATGACGTTGTTTTTGGTAAACACGAAGAAAAAAATAAAAATTTAAAGCGAAAAAAGTTAATAAATAAGTAAAAGCATAATGTTTATGACAAGGTTCAGTAACTTGAACGGGAAATTTAAAAAAAAGTGTTATTATGTAAAACAATTTCCTTACGCCATACTCTGTAAAGCGAAAAATCTTGTGATATAAACATGTAAATATAACAAGCAATACTCATGTTATTATTATTATTATTATTATTATTATTATTAGTTATTCTCATTTACCATGACTATAATATAACGTATTTTTATTGGCCTTTTTTATTCAATAATATATATTTGTAAATTATATAAACGTATAAATTTTTTCATATTTATGTATTTATTTTTCTCTATTGTGTTATAAATAATAAACATTCGTTTTAACAGATTTACATTATTATCATTAACACTTATTAACAGAATTAATTTTTCTTTTTTGCCATTATTCTTTATAAATATGTATCTAAAAAACAACAATAAAATGTAAAATAAAATATCATCAGAGTTGATAACGACGTTTTTTAAAATCAACTTTACCGGAAAATATGTCACAACCACTAATACTATCTTTTAATGCAAGCTTTATTGTTAATGAAATTAATGATTTGAATTTATTAATTAATTCAAAAGTCCTGGATGCATTGATGATGCCGCTTGATAATAATATAAATTGCTTAATTTATCTAATTTTTACTTTATACTTTTATTTTACATTGTTCTGTTTTTGTTTAATAATGCTAATTACATGTTATGTATGTATGTATGTGTGTATACCTGTATGTTTGTACAACCGAATGTACCTTTATTAATATGTTAAAACTTATATAAATAAATAAATAAATAAAAATAAACGATAAATAAATAAATATTATTAATTTGTTTCAGCTACTACTGAATGGTTGCCTCACCGAATTGACTAAACAAATTCGAAAGGAACTTTTGTTCATTATTGATGTGTTTATTTGGTTTATGTTACTCCAATTTATCATTATTATTTTATCATTTCTTATTATCAACGCTTTTATAAAAATTAGAAAAATGGAATTTGATCAAATTATAAATTCTTTTAAATCTTCTACTTTCTAAAAACTTGATTTTGATTTTAAAAATGTTTGTGTTTGTATAACAATTAAAATTATTATTTTGAATTATTCTTTAACTACTATTAATAATAAAATTATTTAGTTAATTATTTGTTGAGAATTTGTTAATAAATTATCTAGAAATATTTTTGAATATATAGAATTAGCAGCAATTATAAAATTATTAAAAACTTATTTATTTTATTGAATTGTTATTGTTTGAATATTTAATAAAAGACATTGTTTAACAAGTAAACATTTAATAGAGCCAAGCGACAGGAAATATTGCCCAAAATATGAAACAACGTAAATTAAATATTTTAAACTACTTCTAAGTAGTATATGTTCTACATTAAAACAGCTGAAGCAACATTTTCTGTCTTATATTGCATTTATCAGGTCACTTGCAGCTCCAGTGACAAGTAAAATAACCGGATAATGTGTCGCTTAGATAATCGGTTTAAAAAACGCATTCCCAACTGGATCAATAAGAGGTCAAATGAAAGTGAACGCTCATACATATTATGTCATTTACTGCAAAACATACATCAAATCGAAATCAAATTTTTTTTTAAAGTGTTGATTACTTGTCCAACTTCAAACATGCTAAAAGTCCCTGAATCTGTTTATATTCACACACTGAAACCTAGTTTGCATGCACAGAAACAGATCGTCACTCAATTAAACATCTCTTGGGTGTTCGTGTAAATTAGTGAATTGTATTAACTGTAACCCTATTTTTTGTATACATAAAAATTAAAATTCTATGTTTGTCACTGATGCAAATGTACAAAATAAATTCATCTCACAGTTTACATCTTTTAGTATTATTATTTGGTACTATAAGAGGAAACAAATGTTTTAAAAACATTATCATCTAAAATACTTAATTAATCTGATTAATATATTAGTAACGTATTAAATACTACTCTAACAAATTCTTTTTAGTATTATTCGTAAAAGGTAGAGGTACAGCGCTCAACTTAAACCTGGATAGATATAGGTTTGATTTTCATCGCCGGAACCATTTGCGGGCTTGCGTTCGGTTTCGTTGAAATGTTCACTGCCGAAAGATGTTTTTCGTAAATCTTTTAGTGGTAAAAACAAAAATAATAATACCATTCCACCACAATTAACATGCATTTGAACATAAATAGAAAAATTATAAAACTTCGAATTAAAAATGTTTGTTTTATTAATTAGTTTAGATTTTTACCAATTAATATTTGAGCAAGTAGACATTTTAGCGAAGCCACATGGGAATACGCATTAAGTGGCACTCAGTCCCAGACCTACTCAAACTCCAGTCCTGTGCTGTACAACTAGACTGCCTCTTCTCACAATTAAAATTAACTTTCAATATGTAATGTGGAGTAGTATGCAATACAATGTATGTCAAAGCTACCTATAACCGAATAGTTAAGGATTAGATGAGTCTTGGTTTCTATCACTGTATTTCACTGAATGAGGCAAAATTCATACTACAACATAGCAGTAATCTTATTCAATTTGCTTAACATCTTTTTATTTCCCCCCATTTTATTGTATGTAGATTCATTTAATACATTTTTTATTAACTTTATTTAAGTGTGTCAATAACAGTGACTGAATGTAGTAATATTTTAATAAAACACTTTAAGGAGAGTATTGATAAGATAAAACAATAATTTACTAATTATAACCTTTTTAATATTTATTCAAATTATAAATGACAAATTGTATGACGATTAAACATTCCAAGCACTCGGCACAACTGAGTTCTTTGTTTTAACTCAAAATTATTGGCATAAGATCTAACAACATGCTTAAATATGTTGCTGTTTCATTGTACAACACACTAAAATAGTCCAATCATATAGAGCATTTTTTAAAAAGACTGAATCTCTGTTATTTTATAATAAAAGTAAGATATCTTTATCTTAAAAATAAAAGAATAATAATAATAATAATAATTATTATTATTATTATTATTATTTATTTTAAAACCTATTTACTATATAGAGCATGAGGTATAAGGATTGTTTTATGGGATTGTACATTAAAATTACTTCTTTGAAGATTGTGCATATCGATAATTGAAATTCTATTGAAATTTTGCCAAAATTCGCCATTGGAATAAAATAGTGTTTTGTTCGGTGTTTTTTTAATAATATTTCATTTACCTGGTTGCTAATCTTGTGTTTTAACTATTTCTTTTTCTCAATAAGAATTGGAACCGAATTATTAGTTTATTTTAAGTAGATGTATTACAGTAATAATGAAGTCTGTAGGCGTTATATGTTTACAAATCATCAACAAATTTAATCAAAAACTTTTTAAAGCAGTTGCATTGATAAAAACCAAAAGAATTTACATATTTAAACAAATATCTATTGTGAGTTGTGTATTCCGTATTTGGAAAAATTCTCAAGTAGCTCAGAAAATGTTAAAAATAAAATTTTTGTGTATTTTTCCAATAATAATCAGTACTTTTCTAATCTATGCACTATTCTTTTGCTGCGCTTATTCAAATTTGCTTTGTTATTTTATTTTTGATTTCAATATTTTACTTTGATATTTTAAAGGATTGAAAGAATTTACAAAACTTTTCTATAACTACATATGTTAGGTAAGTATTCATTAATTTAATGTTTTCTTCTTGATTTTTTTGTTTTAAAATTATTGCATAATTATAAATTGTTTTGGTCTTAGAATTTTACGTTTGTGTTGCTGATGGTGTAACATATTTTTGTGTATTTCATAATACTGAAGTAATTCAACTGATTGTAATAATAATATTTTTATCGATAATAACAGTAGCATTAGTAATAACAATACTGGTAATAATAATACTAGTAATAATAATAATAATAATTATTATTATTATTACTACTATTATTATTTTTATTCTTTTTTCTTTTCTATCTTATTAATATTATACTTATTCTTCTTCTTCTTATTATTATCTTAATAATAACAATAAGTATAAACAAATCACACGTTTTAATTGATTTCTTGTAAAAATTGAAAGCATCTTGAAAGCATATAAAGTGTACATTTAAAAAATTTAAATTATTTATTTGTTTGTTTGTTTTTCAAATTGTTTACATTTAAACAAGTGTATTATTTGTAAGAATTATTTTAGCTTTTTGATCAACCTTTGGATGGAAAAAATGGTTAAAAAGTTTGTCATTTTGAGAAGTTTAATGTGTATTCTAAATATTAGCAATGTCGTAAGTTATATGCTTAAAATTGCGAATTTTATTAATAAATATTTTTAAAAATAAATGTTTAAAAATTTTATTTCCCAATTTAGTGTCTAAACATTTTACAAAAACATATATTTAAAAAAATAGATATTTAGTAAAACCAATCGATTACTTACTATTATCTTTATTTTATTTTATTGTACATTTTTTTTACCGCTTCAAATGTTGAAAGAAAAACATTTTTTAGCAGTAAAGGTTTTAGCAAAGCCGAACATTGTCCTACATTTGGTGCCGGTGATGGTGGCTAACCCAATGCCCATCCAGATTTGAGTTAAGCGCCGTCCCCCGATAGTAGTAATTGGACACAAATAATTATTCTAATATCTTTACCATCAAGTGAAAAGTTTATAGTTGGAACAATATTGTGTTTAAATTAAAACTAAAAAATTGTATTTTAAAATGTAAAAACGTTTTTATATTGTAACCCCTTTCATCATTAATTAAATAGGCCCTAAAATACAAGGTCACTTTAAAACATAAATACTGATAAAAAATAACATCAACATGACGTTATTGTAGTTAAAAAGTGAAAACGTGATTGCAATAAATAAAAACCTAAAAATAATAAATATTTGTCTCACAATACAGCGTTTGGCTCAAATATGGATGGGTATACGTTCAATCTCTATCATCGGCACAGAATGCGGACGGCGTTCGGTTTCCCTAAAATGGTCACTGCTAAAACATTTTTCTTGTAAAACATTTAAAGTAGTAAAAATGAGTACAATCACATGTACCAAGTATATTGCCCCATTCTTCTTAAAGTGAAATAGGCTTTATAACTTTAATTGTAGATTATTTACAATAATTTAGTTATTTACTGTTTTGAACTAAAATAAAATAATTATTATTATCATTATTACTAATATTATTATTTCTATTATTTATATCGTTATTATTATTATTGCCATCATAATTTTCATTATTATTGTTGTTATTAATATTAGCTATTATTATTATTATTAGTAGTAGTAGGATTATTATTATATCAAGTTTAATTTGATAAAAAGAGGGTACAGGTAGAATGCAATTATATGGACTGGAGACGTTAGAACGTTTAAACCAGTTGCCAACGGAACAACAATTGTTGGCAAAGTCTTAATTTTCAGTTTTGAAGTTTAATATTTAATGCCGGAAATGTAAAGTACGATAACAATAAATAATTTTGATACTTTTTTCTCTCTAGAGTAAAAGAGTTTAATAATAGTAATAATAATAATAATAATAATAATAATAGCATTAATAATAAGTGTTAATATTGTTACAAGTTGTTTATAAATTTTCTTATTTTCTAACATAGTTATGTCCATTTGTTTATTTTTTCGGTTTTCTTATTGAACTACTTTAAACATTTTGTAATAAATAAATAGGTAACGTTTTCGATAACAAAAGTTTACATTTGGAAAACAAAATTAATTCTCTATTATTGATTTAGTAAAGAAATAAATGCGGAAACTTTCTTTAAATAGTTCAATTACACTATTATTGAAATCGTTGTTATCAATACAAATAAATTGTTGTTTTAAATTACTAATCTATATTTTTCAAAGAAAATATGCAATAAATATATGTAAAAAACAGAGTTAACATATATAGTAATGCAAATGATTTTATACACATTTATTATAATTGTTTTTCTACTTGAAAATCATTAATTTTAAAATAATTATTTTTTCAAATATTTAAAAAATGAATAAAAACAAACTTCAAATAAATGTTTATTATTAAAAAAAGTATTTTTCATTATAACTTAAGATTGAATTTAAACTTTTAAAGGTATTTTAAATATTTAAATTTGAAAGTTATTAATTATTGTATTTATTTATTTCTAATAAAACATTTAAACACCTTTATGTCAAACATTAAGATAAACAAATATTCTTTTCAAAAATTGTTTTTCTAATCAATCAAATTTGCTTTTCAATTGAAATAATTTACATTTGTATATGTTGAGACAACCAAAAAAACTTGCATTTACTAAAGCTTGTTTTTGTAATATCCTACTAAAGTATAACAGCACTATGTTGTAACATGCAATTGATGACATCTGTGATTATTAAAAAAACTAAATAATAAATTTTTTCCACTAGAGAGAAAGTATGCATGTATATTTAAATTACATGTTTGCAATACCTCTAATTAAAATTTTTTGTGCTAGAGCACTGTGAACACCAAATGCTGACTTTCGCTGAACTTTGCTAACATCTTCACTTGCTAAAAAAGGTTTTTCGTAAAGTATTTAAGCAGTAATAATAATAATAATAGTAACTTTAAATTGCACATTTTTTAGTCTACAATTTATAATAAAATTTTTAAAAAATTTGCTTTTGTTGAAACGCAATTTAGAAAATACTACATCAATCTTTTTAGTATAAATGGGACTTTTTAATTACTTACTCCTATTCTGATTGATTAGTTTACATAAAAAATAAATTGTCGTATTTTGATTCCCAAATATTTAACTATTTAGCCTTGTATTATTTTATCGGACTGTATAATATGCTTACACAATGGACTGAAATAAAGCAATGGTAAATACATACCAAAACTGGTTGCCAAACCACAGTGAAAGAAATTTGTGTATTTTTTACAAATATTATTTAAATAATTTACATTATAGATCCTAGCACCACTTCAATAAATTACTGGAAACATTTTTTAGCAAGCGAGCAACTTAGGAAAGTCAAACGAGGGTCCAGGCTTAGTGTCGGTGGTGAAACTCGAAACTTACAATATCTACCCAGTTTCAATTGTAGCTTTCTACTTGCAAATGGTTTTCTGAAATACTTTGTATGCTTGTATGCAAAAGTAGTAACTAATATATGCATCGCCATATATTTAGTTTCCGTTCAGATTAGTTTGTGTTCCGGGTTTTATTGCATAGAAATGCAAAATTAATAATATTATGTTTACTGTTACTAACAATAAACGTATAAAGTGTGCTTGTTATTTACTTTTTCAATTATCAGTTACAGGCATGAATCTCTAATTAAAGATTAAGAGAAAGTCAAAAATCTAACGACTACATAAAAAATAAATAGTGTTCAAGAACAAACAAATGGACATTATTCCAGTAATTTACAACAGAGCGTATGATGAGTGAAAAACGATCAAAAACTCAATCTTTAATATACAGAATTTTTGATACCAAAAGATGTAAAGTATAATCACATGAAGTCACTAGGTTGCTTTATTCTTTCCAGAGTAGCATCAATCATTCTAATACTAATTTACAGCTAATTTTGAAAAACAATTATTAAATTGACGATAAAGTTTTTAAGAATAATGTATCAAAATTGTCAACTTCATTTGAATAATAAATCTACATGGTTTCAGTCAATTAAGAACACTGTTTGGAATTGTCATTAGTGCATACATTTTAAGTCGTGTACAAACGTGAACCTACGAACTATCCAGTGTTAGGCCGAAGCCATAGTGACTGAGTTACGGATGGTTAGACAGTCCTTGTAAATGTATTAATTACACTAAATCTAATTAATGTTACGTTCAAAGTATCCTTAAATGCTTTGCATTACTACAGCTAACAAGCAAATAAATTATTTCTACTACTAAAGCTTTGCTATATAGGTCTTCACAGGTTTAACAGCTTATAAGTCACGGTTCGGTTATTTTTATCAGAGAGTTTTCAAGGACGATATATTGGAATTGTCAAATACACCAAATGATAAATCCACCTGGTTTTAGCTAATGTGAAACAGTATAGAGTTGTTTTTATTCTTATTTGGAGCCACTACCATACTTTTCAGATTTTACACAAGCTAGTTGACGTCAGGTCAATTCCTTGACCACTGAGCTGGGGGTTGACTCTGAAAATGTTTTATTTATAGTAAATCTAACCAATGCTAAATTTCCACCGACTTTAGAATACTTTTAATGCATATTTTAAAAGTATTTAAAATTTGTTTGTAACTCAGTGGTATAACTCAGAGTATTATTTTATTAGCCATGCTCACTCATGAGTCATGAGTCATTCGCATTTCATGTATACTGACATATTTGCACACTATTAACCATAGTGTCCCCTAAATAATAACATGCCTCTTTACACATATCATATTAAACATGACTTTTAAAGATACGTTGATTTTAAGTTTTTTTTTCTCTATTTTAGCCTATGTAATTTACAGGGGCTAAAATAGGAGCTGTCAAAATTAGCATATTGAAATTGATTGACTTTCCTTACATCACTTAAGCATATTAGGCACATCAACATTTTACTAAAATAAGCATTAAACATCACATTAGCAATATCAATATTCAAAACACTAAAAATATTTTCTTTTTGCAAATAGCATTATCAAATTTACGCTTAGACCAAAAACCCAGAATTTACACATTTCGACAACATGAAAAAACTACTACATTATTTGCTTAAAAATAAATTATATTATGAAATATGTACATATATATAAAGCAGACATCACCAATTGTCCAAAATTAATAATTCAGGGGATAGCCATGCTTTTTTATAACTTCCTTTAACCGTTTTGGATAGGAATCGACCAAATTATTGATATAATCCTGTGGAATTCGATTGTCTTACACATAATTGATTTTTTCCATGAGTGTACCTCGAGTTTCCGTCTTATTCACCTCTCGTTTAAGATAACTGAAAAAAATTTCATTTACATTGAGATTTGGGCTATATGGAGGCAATTGAACAAAGCTCAGCGTTTTGCTATTTAAAGAATCCTTGGTCTAAACAATAAAAAAATCCGATAATTTTTAGATTATGATAAAAACCAAGTTACCTTTTGCGATGTATGCACCGGAGCATTATCTTGAACAACCACCAAATGCCCTAAAGCCCTTTGTTGTAGTTTAGACTTGAAAAATTCTTTGAAAATAAATCCGTTATTTGTTCAACAGTCAAACCCATATTATGACTTTTTTTGATTTGTTCGTAATTTATAACACTTAAAAAATAGCTTCCAGTATTTAAACTCATTGTAATCACACTATATATATGTTCAAAATTGTGCCAAGGTCAAGAGTTGAAGTTTAATGTTAGATAGGTTAATAAAACAAAAATGAAAGGTAAAGTAATTAAAAATATTCTCTGATCTTTTCACACCATAATTAATGTTAAATTTTCCATACATATAAAATATAAAAACTGATCAATTTTTTTATATATAGTGTATGAAGTGACGTGTGCTGGGTTATGTAAACACTTATAAAATTATGTAAAGAACAATTTTTTTTTTTTGAAATTTTTGTTGCGTAATTATTTTATGTTATTAACTTAATATGTATATAATTTTTAAGTGTAACTATTACCATTTACCCACTTGAATGCAATTTATCCAAAAAATCCAAGGCACTTAACCATTTATAATTATAAAAAAGTGAATAAACAATTAACTTTAAGTATTGATAGTCCATATTATTTTAGCATAATTACTTTGTTGAAAAAAATATAACTTTCAAGTTAAAACAGCAAAAATTGAAAACTAAGAGTTTACTGACAAGTACCATTTTAGACCCTGTAACCTTACTTTACTTATTTATTTTTGGACTGATGTTACACACTGCTAATTGTATTGTATTTTTATAATTGTACATATTTTTTGTGTGCTGAAAGCTACTTCTACTGAAGTATCTAAGCCAATAACCATAAATAATAATAATAATAAATATTTTGGACGTAATTTATATTTCAACTCAATAGATTTGCGGACTCTTTTTGGTAGCTACGGGCGTTTACGGTTATACGCAATTGTTTAGTCACGTACAGAAAATAGACATTGCAATATTTGGCGTCCTAATTGGCATCATTTGTCTGGGCGTGTTGCTGACACTGACAGGCATAATGGGCATTTCCAGTTCGCTGTTCAAAATTCATTGCTGCATTACCACCATGGTTTGTTTCACAATTGGCCTGATTTTACTTATTTCCAGTTCATTGTATGCATCATGTTGATTATTGGAGTTGAGATTGCAGTTACAATAAAAAACGGAGAAGTATGTCGTGATGCTATAAGATAAATAATAATAATTATTATTATTTAAATCTGTTGTTATTATTATGATTTTAAAATCTTTTCGTTGTGCTTTAAGTTTTTGGCATAAAAATAGGTTTTATTCGGCCTTTACTTATTCGGAATTTTATCGGAATGTTGTTGCAATTGAGCCTTTATGTTGTAATATTTTTAAATGAGGGATTACGTTGCGCTATAACCGTCCTTTTCAGTAATTCTACTTGTAACTGTATAGAGAAATGCTATTCAATATGATTTATTATCTGATTTGTGTAGAAAAACATTAATTGGAATATTGGAATATTAAAATAATTGTCATTCAGTGACTAACATGACTCAAATTTGTATTGCTGATGAAAACCTTGTTACTTGTGGTTTCCAAACTGTTCAAAGAGAAAAGGAGAATGGAAGTGGAAAATGCATTTTTCAATATGTAGCCATTTAGCAAAGTCAAAGGATTTACCGAATTTACTGAGCCGGTTGTGGCACTCGGGTACATCACGATAAAATCCGATTGAGGACACACAGAAATGGGCTGAACGAGTATTTTCATCCAAATAACAACATTTTAAACGTGCCGGGGTGGTCTAGCGGTACAGCGCTCGAATTCGGACCTCGGTGAACATGGGTTCGAATCCCATTGCCGGCACTAAAATGCGGGCCCACGTTAGGCTTCACTAATTGTCCACTGCTGAAAGATGTTTCACGTGCAAACATTTAAAGTAGCAAACATAAAATAAAATAAAAAATATCATTACAGTTGATTTCATCGTTTTCTAAAATCAACTTTACCAGAAAACATGTCACAACCACTAAGACAATACAAAATTTATTGTTAATAAAATTGATGATTTGCGTTTATTAATTAATGCAAAAATGTATATCAACAGTTGTTTCATTATAATTAAAGAGTCCTGGATACATTAATGATGTCACTTGATAATTACATAAATTGATTAATTTGTCTAAATTTGTACTTTATACTTTTATTTTGTATTGTTTTTTTTATAGTGCTAATTATATGCGATGTATGCATGTATATGCTAAATATACCTCTATTGATGCATTAAAGCTTATATTAATAAACAAATAAGTAAATACTTTAAAGGTATCTTAAGGTATACGCATATCACATGTAACCGTTGGGCTAAAGAATATAGCCCTAACAGTAGCGCCGTCACAATTATACCGTCTATGATGCAAAAAACATCCTTATTCTTGTAGATTTGTTACATTTTTCTGACACCATAATGTCGCCTGTTGAATATGCCAGTTAACAAATAAAAAAGTAACTAAATCACCAACTACAATAAATAATATATAATAGCCGCGTTTTTATCAAAATTATTAACTGTCATTTTTTGTTTAATAGATCAAAATCTTTTTAAATCAAACTTTCAATTCTATGTTTCTGCAATATGCTTACAATTTAAATGCTTCAAATGTTTTTTCCAAAATTCAAGTAGACGTAAGTTGCATTTCAATTTATTTTTATAAACATAAATAAAGTATGGATGTTGTGGTGTGTACTCGTATACGGATTACATAGAAATTGTCGATGAAATTCCAATCAGTTGTGGCAATTATGCTTCAACCACAGTAAGTTGAATTATTTACTATACATAATACATATAGAGAGTTGGTTTTAATAAACTGCGGCTCAATAGCTTAGGCTTTAACCTAACACTTAATAAGACGTGGATTCAACTTAATGTAAGACTTGAAAAGTAGATACTACATTATTCAGTGGTTAATACACTGGCACATCCGTTAGGGCGTGAGTTCAAGTTCGTGTGTGAGACTGGAAAGATATGCGCTGATGATGATTCCAAATAAGGATAAAACAGCTACATAATACTCCTGCTTGACTGAAACCAAGTGGATTTATTATTTAATGAATTTGATTATTGCAATATATCACCCTTAAAAACTTCATAATAAAGATGCTTTGTTGTAGAACATTGGAATAGTGTCCACTTGTTTGTTCTTTAATACCATTTATTTTTAATGAGTTTGTCAGATTTTTAACCTTTTTTTAGTTTGCATTCTTTAATTAGAGTGTCATGCCTGTAACTGATAATTGAAAAAATAAATATGAAGCACAGTTTACACTTCTATTGTTAGCAACAATTAACATATTGCTAAATTTGCGTTTTTATGTAATAAAATCCCGAACTCAAACTAATCTGAACGGAAACTAAATATATAGTAATGCATATGTTAGTTACGTCCTTTGCATACATGCATGTAAAGTATTCCAAAAAACCATGTGCAATTATTTCCAAATTATTGTGTTTGAGTGACCAATCTGGTAAAAAGCCACAATTGAAGCTGGGTAGATGTTGTAGGTTTCGAGTTCCACCACCGGCATTAAGTCTGGACGCTCGTTTGGCTTCACTAAGTTGCTTACATGCTACAAAATGTTTCCAGTAATTCATTGAAGCAGTAACAATCAAGATAATAATAATATCAATAATAAATTGTGTTTAAAAATAGTGCTTTAATATTTACACATAAGAGAATAAACAATATTTTTGTACAATTTAAAATAACAGTGTTGTACTTGTTAATTTGATAATAAAATAGTGAAAAAGAATAAATATTTTTGGGTGGTCTAACGGTACAGCGCTTGAATTCGAATCCCATCATCGGCACACTTTCAGCTTTGCTAAAATGTCCACTTCTTAAAGATGTTTTTCGTAAAACATTCAAAGTAGCAAACATAAAATTAAAATAAATAAAAAATAAGTAAATATTACTGTTTGGAGAGCGTTAGAAAGCAATACTTGTCATAAAAATTACTTTTGAATGTACTTAAATTAACAATGTATTTTCAATGTTTTTTAAACAGAAAACAAACTTGTATAAGACTTTTGAACTATCCATTGTATAATAACTATACAAAAGAATAATTTACCAAAACAATACAATTAACTGAATTGTCAAATTTTATCGTTAAGAACAAAATTCTGTTTCTATTTTCATTACTTAAAGTAATAATACAAAACTCTTTTGCTTTAAACAAACTCATGGGACAATAAGATATGATTAACAGCAAAAATAACAACAAAGTCCCCCAACTTAACAAAATGATTTTATGTGTTTGAACACTGCAAAAGTTTTATAAGACAGTGCTCAACTTATAAATTTCTATTTTATTTGTTTGATACTGTTTGATTGGTTTACTGGAAACATTCTTGAACAAGTGGAAATTGATCGAAGCCAAACGGAGTCTCGAATAAAATATGTCTTATTCTTGGTATTAATCGTCCATAAATATAAGCACAAACATATTTTTAAACAATCGAAAATATGTGTTAAAAAGAATAAGATGTCAAATAATATACAAAATAAATTGGTGTAACAGTTTACATTTGAAATTTTTATTTATACATGTTAATTAAATATCAATCTTTTTTAAATGTCTATTTTGTATTTAACAGGGATGTTTTACTGTAATTTACAAATTGTACACCAATTATATGTCAATGCTGAGTTTATTTTTGTATGGCTGCATTGGTATTCAAATAATGTCTGTAATAATAAATGTTTGTACACATTATATGATTAGCAAACCAGAGTACTAAAATTTCAATTTGTTAAACTATATATTTTTTTGATAATTGTTTATTAATGCAATTGTACATTTTTTTCTATATTAAAAATATTCCTTTATTCATTAATGTAATGTGTGTTGTTTTTTTCATTTTTTCTAAATCATACTCAATACACTCTTGACTAACAATAATTATATCAGTTTTTACTCAATATAATTTATGTATGCCAATAAATTTGTTCATTTTCAATAACTCAAGAATAAACTCTTTTACTTTGAAAAACCTTTAAGATTTTCTATTACTTCAATGTTTAGCGAAAAATCCATTTTTTTAAACGTGGAAATTTAATAAGGCCATTTAAAGGCCGGTGATGCGACTTTACCTACCCAGTTTCTAGTGTTTTACCAACTCTGTTACTTTGGTAGCACTTGTATTATTTGCAAAAATATCGTGTTTGTTTTACATAAGTAGGACTGTTTAACAAAGTTATGGCTTCAAATCATTCAAACATTAGAATTATTATTATTATTATTATTATTATTATTACAAAACTGTTATGCTTAAAAAAGCATGAAGCAACAAGATAACAATAATAGCAAAAACAGCAACAAAGTCACTTAATTTAAATAGAACATGAGGAAAAAAATGTGTTGCCAAAATCATATTAATTTAATTAGAATATACTACTAAAACACGCATAAGTAATATTCTATTTTTTAAAATATATTTGCTTTATTTTTTTAACCCCTAATGTGCTATCGATCCGTATTGATTAATAAATAATATTATGTTTAATTAATTTTTGTTTTAATATATTAATTTAATTATAATGCATTTTTTAAATAAATCTGTTTATACAAATTTTTATTAATGGCACACGTTTGAACACGATTTTCATGTTAAACTCAGTAATCTAAAACAAAACGCCCTTCTCCAGCTTATGTGTCAAAACAAGTTTAAACTCTCAAAAAGTACACTTGAGTTCAAAAACAATATGTGTTTTGTAGATTAATAAACATTTTCTAAGGATTAGTTTTCAAGAACAAAAATAAATTAAGATTACAATTTGAAATAATTATACTAGCTGCTATTTGGAATACTATTTATTTAATGTATAATTATATATTTTTTCAAAATTCTTCTGGTTTGAACAGAATGGAGCATTAATATTTTAAAAATCTAATTGTACATATCACTTTTGGCTTTAAAGTTTTTGAATTTTGAATTTATATTCCGATTTTACTACACGCTGTCATCAAGGTCAGGATGCTTTCACCTTGTTGCCATAGTTAAATAAAATGGTGGTTTCTTGTTTTTTTCTATTAATATAAAATTTTTGCAAAACCCAAGTTACAAATCTTGTTCTCAAAACCTCATCCTTTCTCATCCTGATTTAAAACCAACTCTGGTAAATTTAATCTAAATACAGAAAGTTTTTTAAGTAGTAAAACACGTTTAAATTTGCCTTAAGTTTGTTTAAAAAGTATGTCATGCTAAATGATCCTGAGGATTTGAGTAATGCTTATAAAGTCTCAAATTCCAATGATGATGATACTCCTGACTGTTATTCCTCCACGTGGTGTATCCTGGACTAGGTAACTATATGCCTAGACATTCTAGACTAATAACAGCAGGGACCGAGTCCACAGCGATATAACTGGTTCTCACTGGACTCCTGCTCAGTGAATGGGTGTCAACATACACCCTAAATGCTAAAAAGTATCTTAAGGTATTTGTTTACCATATGCAGCCGGTTAGGCTAAGAAAGTTCACTCTGACAGAAAATCAGGTTACAGGTCACAAAAAATACTCGAGATGGAATTAAACGCTACGCCTCCCAGGGCCGTTAGTTTCTTTTATTCAATTGGGGAAGGACCAAAGTTGACGAGATTGCTCGGGAAGGAAAACAAAATTCTACCCTTGTTGACCAATAATGACGAGCTTGACTTAAAGTCACAAAAGCGTGGAAGGTCTCCCTCTGATGTTTCTCGCACATCCGTCAACCGGCGTCAACCATTTAATCCCCCCCCAAGAAAGTCGCCTTGTTAATTCCTGTAAACACTGGCGCCGTCGCAAGGAAGCGTTCTTCTAGCCAAGAAACTTCATTTATTCTCCCCAAATCTAATTCGCATCCAACAACTTCTTTGCATAGGAAAATGAAATGTACAGTCATTGTCGTCTGTTTCGATCCAAGCGTATACTGCCACAGAGCTAAGTCGTTACAAGAGTGACATTGCTTGTCTCCAGGACACAAGACTGAATTGTTTAAAACCGTGTAGTTTTCCTACAATTTTCTAATCAACATCTGCATTATTTCTCCCATCAACTTGTGCACAAAATCCAGCACATCATGGGGTAGCATTTTGCTTATCCCCAGTGCGTTAATTGACTGGAAAGGTATATTTTCACGATTAGCACTTTCACGTTTTAAAGTTTCCAAGTATACAATGGCCGTAATCAATGCCTATGCTTTCACCAATAATTACTGTAAAAAAATTGATAAGTTTTATGAGCAACTTGAAGATTTATATTCTCGTCTCAAGACCTCATCACAAATCGTTGTTATTGGAAAAGATTTTAATTGCAGAGTTTTCAGGGATTATGTCAACCATCCCTGCGTTGGCTCTTGGATAAAATCGCGCAAACAATGTGAGAACGATAGAAGGTTAAGTGAATTCGCGGCAAGGTGCAATATGGTTCTCACAAACACATTTTTCCAACACCCCGTGAAACATTTGACAACATTTCATTCAAGTTGTGGTAGATATTCCTCCCAAATCAATTATGTTTTGGTTAGTAAACGTTGGTTCAGTGCAATCAAAAATCTCGCGCAAACAGAGGCTGTTGAACGAGTAGTGAGAATGACTCTGATCATTTATTTGTCTCTTGTTCGTTTCGGTTACGCCTAAGAACTGCCAAAACTATACGTGGTATTCTGGCTCCAGATTACTCCCTGCTCACAAACAGCAACTATGCTACCAAGTTTGCCAAAGCCTACTTAGCAGCTTCAGTTGCTGTCCCGAACTCTGATATGGGAATAAATCAGTCTTGGAACACTCTAAAGCAAAATATTGATACAGCTAGTTTGGTGCTTCCTCGTTTAATCAACTTCAAAGGCCTAAACTGGTTGTCCACCAATTCTCGAGATCTTTATGCACAAACAAAGAAAGTTCAGAGAAAAAGTGAAAGAAGGACATTGCGTACGGAAGTTCGAAAGAGTTATGAAGAGGATGAGCAAAAACATTGGGACTCTGTAGCAGATGAGCTAGAGGTTTCTGACCGCCATAATGATTGTGAAAACGTTTACAAGAAATTGGATCAGCTACACCGTGGTAACAATGTTAA
The DNA here is from genome assembly GCA_025895645.1 of Cardicola forsteri. NCBI lineage: Eukaryota > Metazoa > Platyhelminthes > Trematoda > Strigeidida > Aporocotylidae > Cardicola > Cardicola forsteri. Next base: position 136,360 of record JAKXYG010000518.1, on the reverse strand, counting down.
AGTTGAATCGTCTGGCATTTCTGACGAAGACTGGTTACTTCACTTTAATTAAACTTTAAACCACCCTAAAATTGCAACAGGATGGCTGCAAGACCAATCCACGCTTGACACAGTTCCTTCGACAATTTATCCAATATCCGTAGAACCCTCCCACTATTGACAATATTATGTGCATTTGCAGAAAACTTAAAGCTAGGAAAATCACTGGTTTTGACGAAATTCCACCATATATCTTCAAATATGATCCCTCGTGACTTGTTGTAGATCTGTATGATATCATAACGGATTTCTGGACAATTGAACAGTTCCCTGAAGACTGGCACCGTGCTACTATTGTTCTTTTTTACAAGACAGAAGATCGGCAAATACCTGCTAGCTACGGAGGCATCAGCTTACTTTGCATAGCTGCCAAAATTGCCACCTCAGCAATAGTTGAACGGATCCGCCTGGAGAGGAAGAAAACCACTCGTCCTAATCAAACTGGTTTTTATCCTGGTATGGGATGCATTGATCAAATTTATACGCTTCAACACATTGTTGAATTTTGGGTAAAGTTTTAGCTTCCTGCGTATGTAGCCTTCATTGACTACTCTTCAGCATATGATTTGCTAAACAGAAAAAATTTTGGATTGCTATGTTACATGATGGAACACTTCTGAAACTTGTAAATCTTCTACGTGCTCTGTACAAAAACTCAACTGCTGTAATCCGCAATTGTAACAGACCTACTACAAAGCCGTTTAAAATTTACAGTGGTGTTCGTCAAGGCTGTGTGGCTGCTCCACTTTTGTTTAACTATGCAATTGATGTTATATTTTTAAAAATCTCTGTACAAATGGAAGGTGTATATGTTGGTACTGCGCCCATTACGGACATAAATTACACTGATCATACTGTATTTCTATCTGAAAACGAAATTCAGTTGCAGTATGCATTGGATTTCCTCGTAAAAGTTTCCGGTAAATATGGTCTAAAGATTAACCTAAAAAAATCAGTTGCCATGTCGTCTCAAGCTCCTGATGCGAAGATTGTATTAAAGAATGTTGTGGTCCCCAGAGTAAAAGAATTTACGTATCTGGGCTCCTCAATTACTTCTGACAGTGGTTCATCCAATGAAGTAAATTGTCGAATTTGTTTGGTTGCTATTGCGTTTGGAAAGCTTGTTGATCCACTATGGAGACGTGAAACCATCAACCCAAACACGAAGATGAACATTTTCTCTTCACTGGTTCGCACAGTACTTTTGTACTCAGCTGATACATGGACTCTTACGGGGTCAGAGATCAAGCAGTTTGATAAATTTGAAGCAAGATGTCTTAGATGCATTTGGCACAACACACATTTTGCATCCTCCGTATCAAGGGATTGGACGAAAAAGATCAGTAAATGCCAAATTTAAAATAACCTTTAATTCCTTCATTGGTATTGCGACAACAAAGATTGCGCTGGTTTGGACACGTTCTTCGTAGAAATCCTGATGCAATCTCACGTATCGTAACACTGGCTTTCCAAATACCGACTGAAAGAAGAGGAAAGGAGGTCAAAAACGTACTTGGATGGATGTTGTTCGGGACGATCTTTACACCATCTTGGCCGGCACTTTATCTTGGAAACAATGGCTAAGTCGATGGACTGATATATCCCTACACGCCTCCGAAAATCGTGAACAATGGAAGGGGATTGTTAGAGATGCTATGCGAATTTGGAACTAATGAAGATGTGGCATTGCCACTAACTTTTGTTGTTATTGTTGTATATGTTATGTTTGCTGTGGGATTCCCGTCACCATTTTGTTATGTTTGGATGCTAAGTGAATTAACGTTACAGTGAGTTACTTATTATACCGAAAAGTCTGGCGTGCTAATCCACATGTTCCAAGGATCAAAATAAGGTTTATACCAGAATCAAACATTCTGAATAGTATAGACAATAGATATAGGAATGAGATTAGTCAGTCATGCCTTTGTTTGTCTTCAGTTCGACTTCCCTGTGATTTTTTTTTTAAAATAAAAATATAAGAAGACGTAAATTATGAGATGAATTCATTTCGTATATTCTCGTCAGTCACAAACATATAACATTTTAGTATATATATATATATATATATATATAAAGGTATAGATAACATTTAAATTAGTACAACTCAAACATTTACACACAAGCTTTTACACGACCAAGCTAAGTTTAATGTAGTGACGAACTGTTTTTGTGCATACAAAGCAGGTTTCAATGTGTGAATATAAACAGATTCGAGAATTTTCAACATATTCGAAGCTGGAGAAATAATTAGCACTTTAAAACAATTTTTAAAGTTGATTTGATGTTTGGTTTGTAGTAAGTGACGTAATATGGAGGATGTAGATAAGTGTTCATTTCCGTTTGACCTCTTATTGATCCAGTTAGGAATGTGTTCTTTAGCCCGATTAAATAAGCGACGCATTGTCCGACCAATATATTTGTCACTGATAAATGCAATGTGAGGCGGAAAATGTGTCTTCAGTCGTTTTAATGTTGGGCAAAGGGAGACCTTCCCTGTGATTGGCTGCTTAATTCACTTATTGATTGTGATTCGGTGTCGTCCTAACAGTAGACATATAGATCTTACGAATAAATTAATGGCACAGACTTTACGCAACCTAAAAATGAATAATTCTTGTTGGCCAATTTTATGGATTCCAAGTGTATTTGTCTGTAGTCAGGATGTTGAAAATGTAACTGATATATAAGATGCAAATGTGTGTGTGCACTGCATTTTACAAAAAAAATTTTGTTGACTGGAAGCATGTGAAAATTGTTGTACGACAATGGAAGGAGCATGCACGGTTGTTTTTCGATAAAATGAGAAGGGAAAATTGCAGATACTAATTATAAATATTTCCGAGTTGTGTTCTATTTAAAACAACATTTTTAGATGTATTTAAAAAATTGAATTTAAAGAAAAAGTTAATTTTAAAAGTTAAATTATATATAGTGTGTTTTTGGAAACCGGAAGGTTTTATCTTTATTATAAGTTTAACTGCTTTTAACAGTTGTCTGAGATTCACTCAGTAGCTTTTGCAATTATTTTCATATTATCAAATTACATTTACTGTTTTATAAACAGACAAAAACTTGGAAAAATGTTTTACGCGGTTCCAACGTGGTGAAAGCATTAAACTTAAAATTGGGTGGGTATGATATTACCTACATTAAAAAATGTTCATTATCAAACATGTGAGTGATAGAAACGTTTAAATTGAACAAAAGGCCAGTTTATTGGCTGTAGAAAACCACATTTTCGCAATAGCGTTATTCCTTACAGTAGTCGACAATGCCGCCCGAAGTTTTTCAAACAACATTTTGTTATTCAACAGTGTTGATACACCTTCACGTGTTTGCATAAAATTACCAAAACAGAAATCTGTGTATCTATTTAATGCTCCGCTTTACTTGCGTAAAAAACCACGTGGATGTACTGAGTTATCAATGTTATAGTATTTAATTTCTATTATTTGAATATTTTACACAAAACGTCGTAAGACGTACTTAGTTTCAAGCCCAGCGCTCTTCCAACTCAGTTACTTTTTTACATTTTTAAATTTATTAGGTTTAAATATTTGATAAGCAGATAATAGAATTAGTTACTTTGGTATTTAAACGCGATAATTTGTAAGAATGACTGTAGGCACAAATACAAAGAGATACAATAGGTGCACTTTTTAATAAACATTTAAACGCTTCTAACGAATACAAAGGGAGAATCGTTAGTTGTTAGTTTTTTGGCCACATATGGGATTGTACAATCTGTACAAAATGTTAAAGAAACAACACAAGACGACGCCATTCCATTAAATTACGGCAAAAAGTAAACGCGTAGCAGGATTCCGATGATGGAAATCGGCAAAATCCGAATCGAATCCCCCTCTTCGCTATGCACGATTTTCAAAGCTGTCGTGTACAATATTGTAGAACAATTTTGCTTTGTGGCACGCTTTTAAAAGCCAAGAGTTTTGAAACACATTTTTCCAACACCAGGAAGAGCGTGAGTTTAAGTTTGTGTGATGCATTGCTGATGATTTCCAACATGGATGAATCAGCTGGTCAGCGATTCTGATTGGTGCAAACGTGGGGAATTTATTATTGAATGAATAGGACAATTGTACTACATCACATTTGAAAATATCATAACAAATTACAACAACTATTAAATTATAATAATTATAGAGTATTTAATAAAAGTACATAAGCATGAAAATACTCGATAGTTCTAGTACACTGTTATTATTACTATTATTACAACATCAACGAAGTCCCTTAATTTAGAAAAAATGTGAGAACATGATCTTATGAGATATTTATTTGAATTAGGTCTTCCCCACGACCTCTTAACCAAGTTTCCTGTGATCAACCCAAACCTTTTATTTGTATCATCAGCGTGATTATGATGATGACAGGGTCTTGGCAAAATCCGAATAGAATTTTAATCTTCCATATACATCGTTTTCAATGCCGAAAATTTGATGTACAATCACATTTTGTTGCCCCATGTTTTACTTAGAACGAAAGGGTTTTAAAACAAAGAAACATAAATAAATAAATAAATAATTACTTGAATACGGGATGCTAATGATCCTGAGGATTTGAGTAATGCTTATAAAGTCTCAATTTCCAATAATCGTGATATTCCTGACTGTTAGTCCTCCACGTGGTGCATCCTGGACTAGGTGCCCCTAGGCATCTAGACTAACAACAGCAGGGTCCGAGTGCACAGCGGTATAACTGGGCTTCCGCTACGGCGGGTGGGTGCAAACATACACTCAGGATACTTAAAAGGTATTTAAAGGTATACGTATACCATATGTAGCCCTTTGGCTAAGGGAGATAACTCTGACAAAAAATCAGGCGGCCTCGTAAATCTTTGCGAACAGTGGCGACGTCACAAGGATGCCGTCTACCAGCCAAGAAACTTTGTTATTCTTCCACGTTTGTCTACGCTTGTCAAGCCATCGAGATCGATCGTTCTACATGTCGTATAAATATGGGAAATAATGAAGAGGTGACCACGTCACCAACCAAAAAAAAATTACTTGAATACTTCAGAAAAAATAACTGAATAACAATTGAATATTATAGTAATGTTAAACTAAGGCCGCACTTAATACCAGTGGCACTCGATTTCACGCCCACCTAAGTTCGAATCCAGCGCCGTATCAAAATTAGTAAGCGCTTTTGGAATACAAACTTTACTTTTGCACACTGAAATAATACACAACCCATATGGCACTATTTTTCTATAATTTATACGTATATAGTTCCAGGATGTCTAGTGGTATAACGCTGTACTCAGTCTTGGGTGAGCATCTATTTGAGTGAAAACATTTTTCACGAATTACCGCTTAATTAAGAATTATTGATCAGTACAATTATCGATTTTTCCTTTAAACGAGTACTACATTTTTGTCATTTCTGAGTTGGATTCACGTATTCATTTAAACATTGTAATTTCAATAATTGTATTAAATTGAATATGTTTTAAAGTGACTAAATAATTGCTGGCGCTTGTTTGTTTGCTTTCTGTTATTACAATTTATGTAGACAAATAACTAATATAACTAAGTATTCCTAATTAACGAGTATTAGATTAGATCTTTATACAACATCGGCATACTCGTTGAATATATAAAACCTACTTCCTATTGCCATTAAATTAAGAAAAATACATATACATCTTTTCATACGTTTTTTAATTCAAAATAATCAAAAAAAGACCACAAAATTATACAGCAATTTCAATCGATTTGAATAGCAAAATGGATCGGTTGCGAATGAAAAAATGAACAAAACATTCGTTTTTGTGTGAAACGTAACTGGAAAATTCGCCTCCAACAATACAGTGCCAGAAGGGAGTGTGTTTATTGTCGAACGAAAACTTGATATACTGCGCTATCTCCTGTTCTGTATGACACTTGTTCAGCGCGCATAAAGCAATATCGACAGCGTCCTGGAGCATTTTCTGGTTCATGTCATATTGCTTGACAATAGCACTTTCTTCTGGCATCGGAATTGAGTGTGTTCAAATAGCAATGAAAATGTACAATTTTTTATTTTAATGCTTTATAAACATACTTCAATAAGTCTTGTGCTTCTTAGTGAATAGAAAATTATCAGAAAATAATGAGTGATTTTATAGGGTGTGCAGGAACACCAATTGTGGATACATTAGTGTGTAGTGTGTGTGTGTGTATGTGTATGCGTGATTTTAGCAGTGAAAATAGTGAAGTTCTTGTGCTCGTTTGTGATTTGTTACTGGAGAGTTAAAGCCAACAAAGTTTTTTTGTTTTTTGTTGTTGAAAAACAAAGTTTCAAGTTGTGCTTTTGCAAGTAATGAGCTTTAAGCATTAGTATAGATTGATATTTACTAAGAAAAATGTTTTTTTATTTAATAAATTGATCAACTTGCTGTTGCTACGTTAAAAACATTTTTATTGTACTTTGTTACAATTAATTTTGTTTTAACAAGACTTGGCTGTTTTACAAATGATTTCGAGTTTTATTTTACATTATTCAATTGTTTTTATTTTTTGAATGATTGACCAGATACATTTTCAGTAAACCAAGAATCCTCACTAAATTCAGGAGGTGAAAATCAAATTTATACTTATTTAGGTTCAACTTTAGCGTATGTAAATGAAAAATGTATGCTGCATTTAAAAACTGGAAAATATTATTGTTAAAATAAAAATTTTGTTAAAAATAAGTAAATGCTTAAACTACGTTTGTTTAATACAATTCATTTCTAATCATGTACTAAAAGTTAGATTACCACTACCACTACCACTACTACCAATAATAATAATAATAATAGTAATAATAATAATAGTAATAATAATAATAAGAATGTGGGCCCGCATTTTAGTACCGGTAGTGGGATTCAAACCCATGCCTACAAAGGTCAAAATTCGAGCGCTGTACCTCTAGACCACCCCGGCATAGGACAAAAAGATTGTTCCAAAAAATTGTTTCTAAATATTGCCCATAAAGCAGATTGAATTTTTATTTACTCATTTATCGGAATTACGATTTTACTTATTTGTCGTAGTTAAATGAAATGGTGTTCATTTGCTGTTGCGATGACAATCATTTTTAACAATAAACAAGTTGCTAATCTTATCCGTAAACTCTACTCCTTTATCAAACATATTATTAACAATAATAAACAACATAAATGATACTACTAATAATAATTGGAGTAACCTAAGAGTACAGCGCCCAATTTAAACCTGGGCCGCCATAGGGTCGATCTTTACTACCGGCACCCAATGCGGGCTCACGTTTGGCTTTTCTGAACTGTCTACTGGTAGAAAATATTTCTCGTAAAACATTCAAAGTAGTTAAAGAAGAAGTTCAAAAATTTAACAATCGGTTTTGGTTTTATTGGGATTAGTTTGTCTATTTCCATTATAGCAGCTGTTTGCCCAAAATATTATTTGTTTATTAAAATTTAACCCGTTAATTTCTATTACTACTTACAAACACTTAAATGTTTGACTGATGAGCAATTATAAAAGTTGTCAATGCAGGTGTAAAGCGGTTCACTTTAGAAGGTCACATTGGTCAAGGTCAAACTGTAAAAACAAACACATGAAGTTGCTGTGCTTATTAGAATCTTGTAAAAATGATGTTAAATTAAATAAATTATAAAAAATGGAAGTAAACATTATTTTTTTAATATATGAAGTGTGTCCTCGCATGAATAATAATAACAATATCATTTTTATTAAATTATACCCCAATAAATGTTTTTTTCGTAAAGCGTTGATGCTTTCAACACAGAGGGTACAGATGTTAATTTAATAAATACTAAGAGAATAATAGGTAATGTTATAATGATGTTAATGATTACATATGTTTACAAGTTGACAAAAGTATAAGTACATAATTTTAATATTAAAAAGAATTAAAATTTTTATGTAAAAATTAAAATTATTTCGGCAGGTCTAATCTGTAAACGTTTACAGTAAGAATAGCTTAATTGTTCAAACGAAAACCATGATTTTAATAATTAAAATTATGACTTTACTTTAAGGCGTTTTATTGATTTAATTAAATTTTTTTCCTTGTCTTGCCCAAATGGTATCCAAGATACCTGTTTGAGCTAATATCACCGCCAATAAGGAATCCACCCACACTTAGTACGATTGATCCAGTTGCACGTGACTGTTTGGTACAATGAAAATATCCAATGGGAAAAACCACGCTGCCAATTTGAAATCGCGTTAAACACAGAATTACAGCAGTGTCAATAATTACGCTACCTTGCTATTAAGCTCCTGAGGACCCTGAAAAGTTTTAAACCTGTTTACATTCATATATAACAAAACCCGTTATTTTTAACATTAGAAAACTTGGCTTTTATATATATAGGCCATTTTGATTACAACAAATTAATCCCACAATATATGCTTTCTATTACTTCTTTATTTGGAATTATAAAACTCAGCCATTTTTAATTAATCCGTATTTGATATCTCTTTCTCAACTAGTATAGTGCAGAAGGATTACAATATTGTTGCAGTTACCAAGCTATTGTTTTTTGTTTATCTCGCGACGTGGTCACCTTTTCATTATTTTCTATATTTATACAGCATGCAAAACGATTAACTTTTATGGCTTAATAAACGTAGAAGAATGACAGCGTTTCTTGGCTGGTAAACGGCATCATTGTGACGTCGCCGCTGTTTGCAAATATTGACGATGCTATCTATTTTTTGGTCAGTGTCATCTTCCTTACGCCCACCCGCCGTAGCGGAAGCCCAGTTATACCGCTCTGCACTCGGATCCTGCTGTTGTTAGTCTAGATGCCCGTGGGCACCTAGTCCAGAATGCGCCACGTGGAGGACAAACAGTCAAAAACATCACCATTACTAGAAATTGAGATTTTATAAGCATTACTCAATTCCTCAGGACTATCAGCATTCCTAATGACCATATTTATTGTAATAAACCAGCTGTTGCCTATTTGGAAATAAGCCAATAACTCCCATTGTTCTTTTGCTTAAAGATGGTTAGATTCGTGTCGGTTTTTTATTTTGTTTTTTGACCTGAGGATTTAAGTAATGCTTATAAAATCTCAATTTCTAGTGATGGTGATGTGCTTGACTGTTTGTCCTCCACGTGGTGCATCCTGGACTAGGTGCCCACATACATCAACACTAATAACAGAATGGACCAGGTACACAACGGTATAACCAGGTCTTTACTTAGTGAATGGGTACTAACATGCACTCAAAATGCTCAAAAGATAGCTCAAGGTGTCCATTTACTATATGTAGTAGAATTGGCTTGTGAATCCATCAACCGACAACAAACCCCCATTTCCCCAAAATAGATCGCCTTGTCAATTCTTGTGAACACTGGCGTCATTGCAAAAAGCGGTTTTTTAGTCAAGAAACGTAATTAATTCCCCTTCTCACCAAGTTTAATTTGCATCCGACAACCTTTTCGCATGGAAATTTAAAATACTATACTTGTCGTGTAATTGCACCTACACAATTAGGTTTTTCTGTTCAACTCAAAAAATATACTAGTATAAGCTCTATCAAACTTTCAAATATTAAAAAATTAGGCAAATGGCAAACTAACCCATTAAAATAAACTTTTGCAAATGATATGCAATTTTCGCTTAGTTTGGATCAGAAATGATTCAATCTAGCCAGTCCCAAGCCTGGATAAAGGAGGAGGGTTCAAGCGCAAGGTTAGCAACCTGGCTTCTGTAAAAAATTCATACTGCTACAGAAACAATAAGAGAACGCCATTCCGGCAAACAACAGTAAAGAAGTGATCGCGCGTATCTCGATGACAAAATTACACAACTGACAGGGTTGAGTAAAAGCCGAAAAAAAGCTCAATCTTCGATTTCTCATGTTTTCTTTGAATTACAAGACTTTAATGTTCATTTTTGCTGTAATTGTTATCTTATTGCCCCATGCTTATTTTTTTAAAGCAAAAGGGTTTTGTAATAATAATAATAATAATAATAATAATAATAATAATATATGATTAACGTGGAAGGAAAACAAGATATTGATCGTCCTTTTTGATAAAGTGTACGAATTGGAACGGAAAATATAGTTAACCGATGGGAAGAAAGCAGTTTAAGTTTAAAACTGCTTTCTTGCCTTATTACTTTGTCTATTTAAAAATATTACAAGTGTGCTAGAAAGTTGTGGGTTTTAAAAACAATTTTTTAACATTTGCTTTGAAAAATTGCAGTTTTTAATTTATTACTCTGTACTTTTCGATAATTGTATGTATGCATTCCTTTTGCTTTGAAATCATCTTGACTTGGGATTTGCCAGGGTAGAATTATGATTGATAAGGTAAACACTTGATATACTTTCAAATTTGTTTTAGTTGAAATTTAATTTATTCAATTTAAAACAATAAGCAGAAATCTTTTTATAATTATGTAAACCGTGAGATAAATTCATTTCGTATCTTCTTGTCAGTTAGAAACAGAATTTTAGTATATATATACATATGGGTTACAGTTAATATTTAAGTTACTACAAATCATTATCACATACAAGCACAAACATTACGACCAAGCTAATTTCAATGTAGTAACAAAGTGTTTTTGAGCACACAACATATGTTTCATTGTGTGAATTTAAACAGATTACAGAATCTTCAACAAATTCGAAGCTCCACATTTAAAAAATATTTTTGACATTGATTTGATGTTTGGTTTGCAGTAAATGACGTAATATAGAGAAATTGTATAAGTGATCATTTCCGTTTGACTACTTATTAATCCAGTTGAGAATGTGTTCTTTTTGCCTAAACAGAATCATTTAATGTATATTTAATTTATTTTCTAATGCAAAGCCGCATTTATTACCAGTGGTGATTCTCGAACCCAAGTCTGCCAAGTTTTGAGTAAAGTGCTCCAGATACTCTTTTTTAATTCAACAATATGTATTGGAACAACTTATTAGCAATTTTAGTACCTCTAATAAGATGTAACGCAGTAAAAACTTAATATTTTTGAGCAATTAACAAACTTAAAAGGTTACTTCTTGTATTTGAGCACCAAGAAGACTTGATTGACACTCCCAAACATTCACTTGCTTTAAAATGCTTGCACTAAAACATGAATGCGCTTAAAGTATGAAATAAATCATTTTAATATAAAAGTTAAAAAAAAAATTAATTAATAAAGCTGTAAACAGAATGTGTAGAACGTTAGTAAAAAATATCATAATAGTATTATGTGGGTGTGACAAACCGTATTAGTTTTTCAAAACAAAACAAAAAACGTTTTTGTTCAATAAACAACTACTTCCAATTTGTAACAAAAATATTGATTTGTTATAAGAAGACAAACTTGTACTTTTTAATCAATAAAAACTATTTTACTAGTTATTGATAAGTTGTTGGGTTTTTCAACGGTTTTTAAATTACTCAAAGTGTACGTTGAATGGCATCAAAAGATGCATATAAGAATGAACTTTTGTTACTAATTTGTGTATTTTTGTTTTGCAAAAACAGTGTCTTTCTGTCAACTTATAATGCTTTACAGTCCGATAGCTATGTGCTATTTGCATTACTTAGGTGATTTACCAAACATTGCATTTTTTAACACGTAGACACTGAGCAAAGCTGTGGACAAGCATCTTTATTTAGTGTTACTAGTGGAAGTGAAACCCTTACCTGTAAAGTTTTAGGTTCGACACTATGGACACTCTTGCACTTTTGTTAGATATGTCATATGGTATATTTTTAAACAATTTTAAATACTTTGGGAATGTACATTATCACGCATTTTTCAAAAATAAAAGTTAATATATGTCGCTGTGTTGTTGCTTCACAAATTGGTTTTTATTTTTAGTGTAGAACATGAAAAGTTACGTCTTGTTATGAGTATTGAAACTACAAACTGTAGAAAACTATAAAATAACATCAACTGTAAGATAAACTAATTTTTTAAATATTCATTTAGTAACAAATATACAACATTTCAAAGTATAATATATACATGTACATAAAATTTAAGTAAAATATTTATAATGCTTTGTACTAAAGAAATGTTTATAATCTATTTTTTGTAGTTTATAACAAGTCATATATCTACAAATGATTACAAGTTCTATGCGAACATGGCAGAAAAGTCGAGCAGTACAGCGCTTGACTCAAATCTGGGTGAGCATTAGTTCGATTTCTACCTCCGGTACTTAATACGAACCCACGTTCGACCTTGCTAAACTGTCTACTGCTAAAAATGTTTCCCGTAAAACTTTTAAACTAGTAAAAATTTAGATGGATCGATTTTAATAAAAAGAAGAGGAAATAGTTTAACTTAACTTTTATTTATTCCATTTTTACTGTAAAGTTTATATTTAAACGATTAGTTATCTATCCAGGGGACAATCTATTGAGACCCACATTAGAAAACATATTTTGGGCGGTAAACGTAGAATTTGACCAAGTAATTTTCTTCATCTAATTGAAGATTCTGCAAATCAAACATAGAGTTTTGTTTGGTTTTTACTTAACTCTGTCATCTGCAACTTGCTATCACTTTGCTGTCTTTTTCTGGAATGGCGTTCTCTTATTGTTTCTGTAGCAATATTGGTTTTTACAAGTTGATATCCTTGCTCTCAAATCCACCTCTATTCATACTTGGGACTGGCTATATTGGTTCATTTCTAGGCGGAGTTTTTAAATTGATAAATATTTGTATCCAAAAGGTGTTTTAGCCAATCCAACACAGATGTGTACTACATAGGTTATTATTTATCCTCCAAATCGCTTAAAGCAGTTTTTTAAACAAACCGAAACCGACTTACATAGAAAATAATTTTATCAATTTTTTGGCCAATTAATAAGGTCTTGTAAACTTGGTTTTATAAATAGACTGTCAGTTCCTAAATAAGATAATGAGTTTTTGTTTGAAAACTTAAAACTTTTATGCTGTAAAACAAATGCAAAAATCTTAACAAACATTCTAAATTGTGAGTAACATTTATTGTTAAAATTACTTTTTAAAAAATATAATTTATTTAATGTTTTAAAACATATATTATATTTTCCTGCTGCATGGCAAAACATTTTTTACAAACTGTAAATTAATTAAAAAAAATTCATTTGTTAAAAATAAAATCTTTTGAAATGTCGCATCAAAACATCTTTACGTTTTACGACCTACATTTTTTAAATTAATCAATATCAGTATCTGTAATTGATTTTCAAATTATTGTGTACCAGGTTTGAATTACAAAAATGCGAAAACAAAATTATAGTAAAAAAATACAAGAAAAAGATTAATTTGCATCATTTTCAATCGATGCGTATGTAATGCCACACAATGTTTTTACGTCACGATAACAGCAATGTATAGTAATCTATACTTAAATTATTATTGTTATTATTAGTAACGTATTTTTAATGTATTTTAACAAATGCGTACACTCATGCATTGTGTACACAGTCTGTTAGAGCTTAACTTTTTTTATTTTAAATTTATGTCAATGTTTTAGTTGACTTTATACAATTGTGTACTACATTTTAATTTAAGCATATAAGTATATAAATAAATATATTTATTACTATTAAAATTTTTAACGATTCTTTTTACTTTATATACTCAAATTATAATGAGAAGTAAAAGGAATGTATATATATATATATATATATATATATACAACCCTCTTAAAAAATACTTGAAAAAGCGTGATTATTTAATGAAGTTATCTCTATAAACTACATAGCATACAAAATAAAGTCACTTTAATTATAAAAAATACAATACTGTATAATAATTGAAATACAGGTATATATATTGTAACTAATATAAAAGCTATATAAAATATCAACTAGTGCATAAATAAAATTGAGAAAAATTATTACCATGAAACATAGGATTAAATACTAATAGAAACATAGATCACATACAATTATTTCAGTTACCAAATTATTAAGTGCATTATAATGTACAAAATATTTAATAATCAATGTGATCACTTTTCTTTTTAACCGCTTAATTTACGAGGTTTGGAATACTGTCGATGAGAGTGTTGATATATTTTTGTTTTATCTCATATTTAACAATAAATTGAATATGATAATACAAATCCTTTATTTCAGTATGCTTATTGATATTACACTTTAGCATACAAAAAGATGTATTAATAATATTCATTCCACCTTTTTTGTATATATATGTTATATGATTGTGACTGACGAGAATATACGAAATGAATTCATCTTACAGTTTACGTTTTTGGATGTATTACATAGAACATAGTCCTGGAAAACACTAGTGACCCCCGTGTAAGTGTACCGCATTTCATAACAAAAAATATCCCACAAAAATGGAACAAATGTTTCACTATTTAAGGTACCAGATGTAATTTTCCATTTGATAGGTTGATTATACTTAATACCAAACCAGCACATCACTTGACGTGAATGAACTTTTGCTTAGACAAACGGAAGTAAACTTTGTTAAAATGAGGTCCACATTACCCTTTGTTTTATTACCAAAGTACACAGAGCACCAATAACACAATCTCGGTTCAATGCATTTGTTGCAAAACATAAATCTATATTCTTTTTTTCCATAATAATAAATGGTTTAACTTTTGGCAATTCACGTGTTAATTTAAATTCTCTTTCATGGATTCTTACCGTCAAATAACTACATTTTTGTAAATTGTCTTTCACAATATTGGAAATAAATTTGTTGTAATTATTCTTTAATTTCATAACAATTTTTATATTTTCGGTATTAGTTATTATTATTATAATTTCGTGGTTTTTGTCCAATCAAAACACAATAAATTGTTGACAAATTTACTCCATATAATTGTTTTGACAAAAATCTACAATTTTCAAAATTTTCTATAGTTTGGAGTTTAGTTTTATTAGGATGGTAATCACTTCTACCGTTGGTATTCACTTTACAGAATGCAAACAGATATGATAATTAACCCGATGCGTAGGGTTAAAGAGTTGTTGTTAATTTTCAATATAATTGTAAAAATAAAATTTACGTGTTACAAGTAAACTGTTAGTGTTCATTAAAAATATCATTACGCAAGAATACATGAAAATAGTTATTATTATTATTATTATTATTATTATTATTATTATTATTATTATTATTATTATTATTATTATTATTATTATTATTATTATTATTATTATTATTATTATTATTATTATTATTATAATATATATGTGTAAAAATTATTTAATGAAAAACCGAAATTGTGTATGTACATAATTCTATTGTAATTCAAAAAATCATCTTTCTACTCACATTTACATGTTCTTTCAAACAAACATTACAACGCTAGTTTAAAAATTGTTTGTATTATCTAGTAACGGGGAATAAAATATTTTAAACAAAAACAAAAAAGAAGTAAAACAAACAGCGTTTGTAACTCAATCTGCAAAATGTTTATTTTCAAAATCAATATAAATGCACAAAACAGCGTTTTTGTGAATAGACTGATTGAGAAAAGTAAAAAATAAATGGAGTATTTATTTTTCTTCAATAAATAATATTTTTATAAAAAAATATTTAAAATTACTGGCGTGATTAATCGATTAATCTAAATTGTTTCGAAATGTTCGATTTTCGGTTGAGCATACCTGTAAGATGCAAGATAACATAATATTTTGTTGTAAACATTTAATTACTTATCTGTTGTAAGTAGTATAATTTATCATTAAAATGTTTTACATCTTTAATATCAATTCTGTTTTATTGCTTAAATATTTTGCATTATATCTTTTTATACTTAGTAAACATTTAGAAGAATTAAAAAACGCACACTTAATGACGTTTACAAAAGTCAAACTTATTCAGTTTCAAATTAAATCCTCTATTTACCTCTGTTGTATTATCCGCTGTCTAAATGGAAATATAGCTTAATTGATTGATTTTGTATTGAGTACTTTAACCGGGATATTGAATATTTTTTATCGTAGAAAAAACTTTTTAAAACACGTGGTAGTAGAAAACATTATAAGCAAAAAAAAAGTACTAGCAACCAAATAGATTTAATTATGAAACATATTATGTCTCGGATTACCAATCAATGACTTAAAAATAGGTTTCCCTTAAAGGAATACCAACGTTCTCATTTACAATAAATGTAGAGTGTACAGTGGAACATACTTAAAACCAATACAGAATATTGGGTAGTTTATAATCAATAATTTATTTCCTGCTATTTCCCCAGATACAAATTTATCTACTTATTATTCCCGTTTTTATGCTTTCAATAGAGTATTTATGCAATACAATTATTAAACTTACGGGATGTAAGAAAAACTACGTATATAAATGTGTGCTTTGATCCAAATTGAGTAATTAAATGTATATAAATTATTGATTAATTGGTCTGTTTGTAATCTGTTAAATGCAAGCGACACAATTTTAATTTATAAGTGCTTAGAAAAATTGTAATTTGAAAATTGAAATTTAAAATGCAAAAAATAATTGTTTTCCAATTTATAATTTTACCATACTTACCATGTAGCTTCTAAGTTATAATTGCTTTACAATCAAATAGTTAGACATTAATTCATGCTTTTATATTGTCATGCAAACAATGACACAATGGCAACGCAAGTTGTATAAAATTGTGTGGTAAAGTTATATATATATATATATAGTAAAGTTATATATATATATATATATATATATATATATATATGATGCTATTGTTGAATAAAAGTATTTAAAAAAACTACATTTAATATTTACTGTCTGATAAAAGTCTAATGTAAATAAAAGGTATTTCATAAAGCACATGTGAACGTGCATCCTTAAAAACGTTCGTACAGAATATTTGACTACGTTAGTAACTGGATTCGTTTAGTTTAATATTTAAAAATTGCTACATATTTATATTTGAAACGGGCGCTAAATTTGGAAATAGTTTTTTTCAAAATGCTATGTATATGTATATAAATGGAACATAATTTATAAAAATTGATACATTTAATACAATCATTATTTTTAAATGATGAACTTTTGTAAAAAAAGGCGTTAAAGTTAAAAAAAAAGTTAATGTCTAGTGCTCTCGTTTTAGATTGCCAAATTTCTGAAACCGACTGAGTACAATATTTTGGAAAATTACAACTAGAATACCATTTAGGTGTCAAATGAAAATATGCAACGTTATTATCAAATAGCAATACCCTAAATTTATGTAATGTGTTGTTTTGATATATTCTGCCATATGTGTTTTTTTTGTAAAAATGCCTTCAAATGTTACAAGTTTATTATTGATACAAACGAATGTACATACATGTTCGACAATAATCGTAAATGAAAATAGACATAGGTACAGACAGATATAAGAGATATAATTGAATGAAGCACACGTAAAATTATATAAATTATTGAATATGTAACGCGTAAATTAAAAAAAGACGCAAGCATATGTCGAGTTAGACGCAAACGTATAAAAGTGCAAAAGGAAAAAAATAAACAAAACAATATTATTAGTAGAAGTAGTAATATAACATTAATTGTAAATATTTTAAATATCTAAAATTAGTGAATTAATTTTACAAGCAGTATAGAACATCTAAATTGTTTAACTCAAAAGTAAATGTGCAAATATATTCTTTAATACTTGATATTACCTGACTCACATTAATTATATTGAACCATATTTGAATATATATTCTACTTATATAAATTAGAGTAGTACACTAATAAAAGTATAAAACGTTTTGCACATACCCGATAGTCTTTATCCTTTTGCTGCATTTCCCTTCTTCGTTTGCTTGCCTAAATAGAAAAAACATTTAAATGAAGTTGTTGAACACTGAATACTGAAAAATACGAAATATTTAAGTTTAATTATACATCAATGAAGTTACTTTATTTAATTTATTTTTAAACTAATTAATATAATTGAATGTAATTAATTTTTTTTAATTAATAACAATAAAAAAATTAAAATAATATATTTTTGAAATAAATGCAAATAGAGATTGTTTTAGGGCATTAATGACACATCCCTTTTGGACCCTTCAGTTAAATTCAACTTCTTTTAAATCTCTAGGGAAACATTGAGTGTCCA
The DNA here is from genome assembly GCA_025895645.1 of Cardicola forsteri. Classification (NCBI taxonomy): domain Eukaryota; kingdom Metazoa; phylum Platyhelminthes; class Trematoda; order Strigeidida; family Aporocotylidae; genus Cardicola; species Cardicola forsteri. The sequence continues at coordinate 118,274 of JAKXYG010000518.1, read as the reverse complement.
ATTTTATTTCAAATTTTAAATTTCATTTTAAAGTAATTGCTTGAATATATATATATATATATATATATATATATAATTTATATGTAAGAATAGATATTTATTTTGATGTAATGCATAATAAAAATTTGTTTTGAGAGACCCATCTTAATTTTATTTTTATTAAAATTTATTTTTTGTAATCAATGCATTTTTTTAAGTATAACTAAAATCAACGTTTTAAACGTAAAGAAAAATATTATCAAAATGGCTTTCAACGTGCCTTAAAATCAACTTTACCAAAAAATGTGCTACTGTCACTGGCTATATTATTCAATGCAAGATCAATCGTTAACAAAATAGTTATTCTACGCCTACTAATTAATTACAAGTATTTATGTCAACAGTAGTTTTATATTAATTCATAAATACTAACTAAACAAATAAATAGATGATAATTTAAGTTAATATCTATCATAATGTTAATAATAATAACACCATTAAAAAAATACAATAATAATAACAACAACAACAATAGTAATAATAATAATAATAACAGTAACAGTAATAATAATAATAATAAAAATAATAACAGTAATAATATTAATAATAACAACAACAACAACAATAACAAAAATAACAATAATATTAATAATAGCAATAATCATAAAAGTACTACTACTAAGAATAATAAAAATTAAACAAAGAATAGTAACAATAAACATAACAATTGTAATGATAATAATAATAACAACAATAGAAATTAAAATAGTAATAATCACAATCATATTAATAACTATAATAACAATAATGACTACAATACTCCAAATAGTAATAAAAACAATAATACCAATAATAAAAATAAATTAAAAAAAAATAATATTAAGGATAATAATAACTATAATGCTAATAATAGCAAAATAATAATAACAACAATAATACTTATAATAGTTGTAATGTTAACAATAATACTAATAACAGAGGTAATAATAATAACAATATTAACAATAATTATAATTATAATTATGCAAATAATGCCAATATTAACAAAAATAAAAACAATTAAAACAATAGTAATAATAAAATTAATACTAATAACAGAAATAATAAGAATACAAGTAATAATAATAATAATAATGACAATATTGATAATAATAACACTAATGCAAATTACAGTAATAATATTAATGAGAATAATAATAATAATAATAACAATAATACTAATAATAGTGTTAATGTTAACAGTAATACTAATAAAAGGAATAATATTAATAATACTACTACTACAATTATTAATAACAATAGTAATAATAATAACTATAATGCTAATAATAGCAATAATAATAATAATAATAATAGAAAAAAAATATTAATAATAATAATGAATATAATGTTAATAATATCAATACTAATATTAATAATTATACTAATAATAGTTACAATGTTCATGTTAATACTAATAATAGAAATAATAATAATCATTGTACTCTGCCTAGTTTGGATTAGAAATGATGCAATTTAGCCAGTACCAAGTCTGGATAAATAAGGAAGGTTTGAGCGCAAGGTTAGAAACCTGGTCTCTGTAAAAGAAATTGTACTGCTACGGAAACAATAAGTGGACACCATTCCGGCAGATAACGGCAAAGAAGTGATTGCACGTATCTGGATGACAGAGTTATACAGATGACAAGGTTTAGTGAAAGCCGAAAGAAAGCTCAGTCTTTGATTTGCAGAATCTTTAATGCCAAAGAAACTTTATTGTTGTTTTGTTGTAACTGTTGTTTTATTGACCCATGCTTATTTTTAAAGCAAAAAGGTTTTGTATAATAGATAACATAACAAATAATAGAAATAATAATGATTATTATAATAGTAATAATACTAATCATAGAAATAATAGTAATAATGATAATAATAGTAATAATACTAATAATAGAAATAATAATAATAATAATAATAGGAATAATAATAATAATACTCCTTATTTATTCAAATTTACAATTAGTTAAATCAGTTTAATTTTAATCTTTTTTATGCGGAGTAAAATAAAATTATACATAAATAAGTACCTTTGTGATTTAAAAAAAATAAATATTGAACAACAGTTTTATATTAATTTAGATAAATAGAATATTTTTTATTAGAACGGTTACAATTAAATATATAACTTGGTTTAAATAAACATATTATTATATAATTAGTATTAAATAAATACAACTGTAAAATATAAAAAACGCAAACTGTGAAATGAATTTATTTCGTATATTCTCGTTAGTTACAAACGTATAAAATTTCAATATATATGGCCAATATCTACACTACAGAAGTTTCCAATCTATTTAATATAAACGTGCACTTGTCAAAACATTGTTCAGCAGTGCACAGAAAATTTGCTCTAAGGACACAATCGATAAAGAAAAATAAATTATTAAACAATTGGTAATTAACCATGAATATCCAATAAACTTTATTAAACGCCACTGCGAGTACAAATACGGACGGAAAATGTCAGTTCACTTAAAATTGCCATCTAAAGGAAATGACATTATGAATTTTCTCAAAATCCGACTGAAAACAACAACAGAAAAGACCTTTCCATCGATCCAACTAGGAATGCTGTATGCTACCAAAGGTTTCACTTTGCTCAACATTAAAGCATCTAATGCAAAATTTTCTGCCTCACAATGCATTTATCAGTTCACTTGCAGTTGCGGTGACAAGTACATTGGTCGGACAATGCATCGCTTAGCTAATCGGGTTAAAGAATACATTCCCAACGAAAGTGAACGTGTATGCATTTTCTAGATATTACGTCATTTACTACAAACCAAACACCAAATCAATTTCAAAAATTGTTTTAAAATGTGAATTATTTCTTAAACTTCAAATTTGTTAAAAATCGTCGAATCTGTTTATATTCACACATTGAAACCTGCTTTGTGTGCACAAAAACAGTTCTGCATTGAACTTAACTTGGTTGTAATGTTTGTGTTTGTGTATGGTAGTAATTTGTACCAACTTAAATGTCAACTGTAACCTCCCTTTTTTGTACATATATATACTGAAATTCTACATGTTTGTAACTAACGAGAAAATACGAAATGAATTCATCTCACAGTTTACGCCTTCCTATATTTTTATTTTTTACAGTAATAGCTAAATATTGTTGTTTGTGGCACTAGACAGCATCACCCATTTACCCATATTTAATTGTTCATTTCAAAACTGTTTTGGCTGATCTTTCGGTCAATAAACGATAAATTTGACCGATAAATTTTCTTCATCTAACTGTATAGTAGACAAAAGTCAATTGTTTGTATAATTTCATTGTTTGCAATATGATTACGTCAAGTAATCTTTAAAATACTTGTAAAACACCGCTATATATGTCCAAATTCCTTAGTCATTTCTACGCTATTGTATGCGTTATTAAATACCTCTCTCTAACTTTTTAACAGCTATAATGTAGAAATTACATTCAGTTCAAAACCAAACGTACAAGTAGTAGTATTTTAAAAGTAAGGGAAAATGTCTTAAAATACATTTAGTTGTAGCAATAGAACATCTTCAATCTACGCCAATTTAAATACACAAAGCATCAAATATAAATCATTAAATTTTTAATCCAAACTTGCATCAAAATACAACCAAAATATGAATATTGCGTGTGCCAGCACGTAAATAATTACGAAGGAATTGAAAACGTGTTTCTCAATTTGCTGAATCATTTGCCAGTCGGAACAGGCAAGTTTGTTCGTTTTACTGCAATCTTGACCTTGATCACGATCAAATGGTCGAGAAAATGTGTCCAATCTATCGTCCGAACGATTGGCGTTGGAAAACGAAGGGGTCTGGGATTCAGCTGTGGTTTTGTTCGACATTGCATTGCTTATATTGGAGAGAACTGTTTATTTATATATATATATATATATATAAACAGTCCTATTACAATAAAGCTTTGCCAATTATTAAAAATGAAGTCACTTTTTTAATTAAGCAAAAGTAGGATTCTTATTTTAACACATAAATAGAATATATTAATAATCAAGATACTACTTTTTCTTTATTTTGTTGTTTCAAATTTTTTTGTAGAACTGTTTTGGTAACATTACAATTAGACGAAGAAAATTACGCTTGGTTAAGTTTTACATTCATCATCTAAGTATTCAGCAAAAGGTGACATATGAAAATATTAGTAGAAAAGTTAATAAACTTTACCAGATTTAAATAAAAATCATTTTGGAAGATTTAATTGAAATAAACGTTACTAGAAATCAATTGATTATTTTGTCAAAAAAAAAACAATCACAATTTCCATCTTGTTGCTTTCTAAAGCCATTTAAAGCTTATTGTTAACCCTAACATTTGATTGGCATGTTAAAGCAATGAGGTTTTGTAATGCATGTGCTTTTAGTGAACAAAATGAATAAAGCATAGTGTTGAATAATTTATAATAATTTATCTAAAATACCTGTTGAAATATTGGAATGTTTGTTTCTAATCGAATTGTTGTAAGTTTTATTTTGTTGGGACACTGGAACGCGTTCAAAATTTAAAAAACTGGAACTCAAGTGAGACGTATTCAATTTTTCCGCCATCATTATCAGCGCTTCGTCAAAAAGCGTCTGATTTGTTTCATTCAAATAGGTGGATTCATTTAAATTGAAATTTTTAAATAAATCCATGGGCGTCATGTTGACTGCTATCGGTGCATCAATGTCCAAACCCATTAGAGTAACAATAGCATGCCATACACTGATAACACAAAGAATAGCCAATGACATTAGAACGTATTTATCCTATAAAGAAAAGCAATTAGTAGATAATTATTTATAAATAAAAACATTATTATTATTATTAGTAGTATTATTATTACAAAATTTTTTTGCTTTAAAATAAGCATAGGGCATAATATAACGGTAACAACAAAAACAATAAGTTCCGATCATTTGAAAAAATCACAAGTGTGGCAACAAAATCATTTCATCTGTTCAAACATTTTGCTAAACATTTTTTTTTGATTCTATGAGAAATTCATTGATTCGTCCTGAATAATTTTTAGTCAAGTTTTTTGTAATCTACCTCAACTTTCTTTTTCTCTTATTAATTGTCCTTTCTAAAACCGTTTTTGCCAATCTTTTGGGTAGTAGCATATAATCAAGTAATTTTCTATACCCAATTGAAGATTCTGTAAATTGAAGATTGAGCTCCATTTTTGGTTTCATTCAATCCTGTCAGTTGGGTCGTATTATCACCTCTAAGCTGTTATTTGCCGGAATAGCGTTCTCTTGTTGCCTCTTTTACAGAAACTTACTTTGCCAACCGTGTGCTTAAACCGTTCTAATTTATCCAGACTTAAAACTGACTAAGTAAGTTCATTTCCAATCCTCTCTAGGCGGCATGATAGGAAATATTATTTATTAAAAGTTCTATAATTATTACTTTTATAGACAAAAATATTTAATGTAGAATTAAAATTTTATAAATAAAATAATATTATAGAAAGGAAAGATTTTTTAATATTATAACTCTTACATAAATATTAGCTTAAATAATATTCGCATACATTGAAATAAAAGTATTACTGTTCAGGGTATTTTTAAAATATAACAACCATTCCATACGTTAGACAAAACCAATAAAATGTTTTTGAAATTTTAATTATTTTTTACTCTACACAAAGTAATCCTTTTAAAATATTTAAAATGTTAATTTTTTGTTCAGTCAGCTACAAAAATGTGTAAATATTTTAATTCAACTTATATATTTTGCAAAACAAATTTCTAACGTGTCTTGTTATTATAGTTATTGTTCTAAAACGTGTAACATGTTACAAAAATAGATCTATACTAAAAATAATTTTAATTCAGTGTGTTTTGTACTTTAAGCTAAAACCTACTAATATTTTGAAAAATAAGAGTTTTCCTTTAATCATTAAAAAAAAACACCTATTTAATTTGTTCCCTACAAGAAACCTGTTAAATTTTTAGTTTATTTTAATTTTTCAATAAACAAATCAAAACATTTTTGTACTTCTGGTAAAATGTACTATTATTTTATTCTTGTTACACGACAAAATGCATTTAAAGTTTTTATGATATTCATTTGTTAAAATATCGATTTACAAAAAGATAACAAAACCGCATTTTTTTAATTAAAAATTAAATGACTAAAATAAAAATTGAAGTCAGCAAACATTATTCCAATTTTCAACGCCATAAATTTTATTTACGCAAATCAACTCATACCATATAGGTGAGATAGGAGATTTTGGGCAAACTTTGAGTAATGACATATTTGAAGGTAACACTGGTCAAGATGAGGGTGAAAGACAAACGTAGTCGGAGTTCTGCCTTGTCCGCCGATACAGCGAAGGTTGCAAACGACAGGCCCGTAATCATAAACTGACAACAAAATGTGCACAATAGTGACAAAAAACATTGTTATTATCATAACTACTATTACGATTATTATAATTATGATTATAATTATTATTATTAATACCATTATTATTATTATTGTTATTATCGTTATTATTTTTATTTTAATAATAATTATTATTATTACCATTATTATTGTCATTATTGTTATTAATAGTATTATGATTATGATTATTATTATTAATACCATTATTATTATTATTGTTGTTATCGTTATTATTTTTATTTTAATAATAATTAATATTATTTACATTCTTATTGTCATTATTGTTATTAATATTATTATGATTGTAATTATTATTATTAATACCATTACTATTATTGTTATTATCGTTATTATTTTTATTTTAATAATAATTATTATTATTACCATTATTATTGTTATTATTGTTATTAATAGTATTAGTACTATGATTATTATTATTAATACCATTATTTTTATTACCATTATTATTATTGTTATTATCGTTATTATTTTTATTTTAATAATAATTATTATTATTACCATTATTATTGTCATTATTGTTATTAATAGTATTATGATTATGATTATTATTATTAATACCATTATTATTATTACCATTATTATTATTGTCATTATTGTTATTAATTTTATTTTAATAATAATTATTATTATTACCATTATTATTGTCATTATTGTTATTAATAGTATTATGATTATGATTATTATTATTAATACCATTATTATTATTATTGTTGTTATCGTTATTATTTTTATTTTAATAATAATTAATATTATTTACATTCTTATTGTCATTATTGTTATTAATATTATTATGATTGTAATTATTATTATTAATACCATTACTATTATTGTTATTATCGTTATTATTTTTATTTTAATAATAATTATTATTATTACCATTATTATTGTTATTATTGTTATTAATAGTATTAGTACTATGATTATTATTATTAATACCATTATTTTTATTACCATTATTATTATTGTTATTATCGTTATTATTTTTATTTTAATAATAATAATTATTATTACCATTATTATTGTCATTATTGTTATTAATAGTATTATGATTATGATTATTATTATTAATACCATTATTATTATTACCATTATTATTATTGTTATTATCGTTATTATTTTTATTTTAATAATAATTATTATTATTACTACCATTATTATTGTCATTATTGTAATTAATAGTATTATGATTATAATTATTATTTTTAATACCATTATTATTATTACTATTATTATTATTGTTGTTATCGTTATTATTTTTATTTTAATAATAATTAATATTATTACCATTATTATTGTCATTATTGTTATTAATATTATTATGATTATGATTATGATTGTTGCTGTGAAGAACGGTGATGTGAGAAAATGGGATACGTACCATAATTAGAAAAACATTCCAATAAAAATAGCCCGGCCGTCTGGCAGCTCTGCACGTGACAGACAGGCACGGATGACTTTTCATTGAAGTGGAATATTCCTGTTTGATGATGCGTTTGGTAATTTCCACGTGTTCATGCAGCTGCCATTCCTAATCCAAATTTAAAATTATTCAAAACAAATATGAATTATTATTATTATTACTGCTATTATTATTGTTATAATAATAATAATTATTATTATTAGGAATAATTTTTAAATAACCCTATTTTATCAAAGTCATTCCCATATAGTTTGTAACATAATGTAATACTGTTTCCATATATAATTATATAATTTTAGATTTCCACTACTGGCACCATATGCGTTCCCACGTTCGCTTTTGCACAAATGTCTACGGGGAAAAGGTGTTTCCCATACAGCATTTAAAATAATTAAAATTAAAATTAAAAAAATAATGAATATATTTATTTTATTTTGTTGCTTTGTCGATAAACTCTTATTTTTCATTTTTAACTTGAAAGATATGTTTTCAACAAAGTAATTATGCTTAAATAATATGGGCTATTATTGCTTTAAGTTATTGTTTCTTACGTTTTCTATAAGAGTAAATACTTGAGTGTCTTGAACTTTTTGGATAAATAGCATTCAAATGGGTAAATGGTAATAGTTACAATAAAAATTATGCTCGTATAAAGTTAGTTATATAAAACAATTACGCAACAATAGTTTTAATTTTTTTAATAATTTATTTACACAATTTGCATAACTTAACACACGTTATTGTATAAAATTAATTTATAACAAATTAATTAGTTTTAAAATTTTGTATCCATGTATTTGCGAAAAAATCAAAAAACATTTTTAAGTACTTGATCCCCCATTTTTGTTTTATTGACCTGACACATTTTAAATTTTACTTTAGCACAATTTTGAACACGTATGGCAGTTGATTACAATAAGTTTAAATAGTGGAAGCTTTTTTTAAACTGCAAAAAATTACAATGAAATAAAGCAAAGTTATAATTTTGGTTTAATTATTGAACAAATTCCAGTTTTATTTGAGGTAAGTACAGAGTTTTAAAGGATTATAGAAGTCCAAAAACAACAGAAACTGGATCTGCATCATTAACTGGTAAACGAAATAATGATTTGTTTATAATCACCAAATTAAAAACAAACGGAATAATATCCATTAAACAAATACAAGAAGAAAAATGAGTTAATTTCTTATATTCACCTATCCGCAATCAAATAAAATCAGCCAATTTGCAGTTAAAGAAAAACGTTAACACAGAAAAAGACTTGTGGAATTTGGAAAAATGGATGGAAACCGTTTAGTTTGCTTTTGGAGATCGATGTTTTTTACTGGCAAGTGAAATTTAAAGTACAAACTATGGATAGTGCAGTCCACGATTATTTGTGGTCTCGATTGCATGGTTAAAAAGGTGCGCATCCATTATGTTTTTATGGAATTAAATTCGGACCATTTTTAATGATTTTTGTAGAATTGAACTACAACAAAATGCTTGAAGGGATTTAGTAATTGTTGAAGATAATGCTCCAGTTTATACGTCAAAAAAGGTAACATACTTTTTTAATAATTTAAAATTTAACGCTTTTTTCATTGCTTAGACCAAATATTTTTTAAATAGGAAAAAACTGAGCTTCATTCAATTGCTTCTATACAACTCAGATCTCAGTGTAATCGAATATCATTTTAGTTATCTTAAACGAAGGGCAAATCAAGGTACGCTCAAAGAAAATATTGATTATGTGTTAAAAAATCAAATTCGACAAGCTTATATCAATAATTTGGTCAATTCTTATCGAAAGCGTTTAAAAAAAGTTGTAAAAAACTATGTTTATTTTTTGAACTACTAAATTTGTAAAATTGATGATGTCCATTATCTATGTATAAACATATTTCATAATATAATTTATTTTTAAGTAAATAATGTAGTAGTATTTTTATCATGTCAAAATGTGTAAATTTTTGGTTTTTGGTTTAAACAAGAAAAAAAATATTTTTATTGTTTTAATTATTGCTATTGCTAATGTGATGTTTATGGGTTAGGGTTAGTAAAAAGTTTATGTGCTTAAGTGATGTAAGGAAAGTCAATCCATTTCAATGTGATAATTTTAACAGGGTCCATTTTAGTATATATATATATATATATATAAATTATTTAGTCATTAAAATTTTACAAATAAAAATGTAAAAGGAAGTGCATTCTTTAGCAAGATGCATTCCAAAGATTGCCAAAGTATCGACGACGTACTTGTTGTTCGATGAAGGACTGGATGTTGATGGCTGACAATTCGACTTGGTCGGGAATAATATCGACTTCCGATTCTGGACGTTCGGTGGTTACGGTAATTGTTAGATCCTTGAAAATGGACAAAAGTAAACAACAAAACAGCCTACAATAGTGTTTAACATTGTATTACTTCTACAATTGTAACGATATTGTATAATTGTCAAATCTTATACTCACTTTTCTGCACACATACTTTATAATAACAGATGAAATTCAGACTCAAAAGAGAATTGGTTTTAGGTCATATATATATATATATATATATATATACTATTTAAACCGTTTTTTATATTTTTAAAAATATTTACATACTTATTTAGTTGTTATTACTGTTTTACGAACATTAAGCAAAATTAAATGCGGACTCCCAAATGGTAAAAGTCGAATTTAAGAATAGTTAACGAGTGTGCGGACGTTCGGATCTAAAACTCGTTGATTGGGAATATTTGGTCATTAGTTATTTGCCCACATAAATTTTAAAAATATTATTAAAAAATATTTTTACTACTTTGAATAGTTTACAATGAACATTTTTCGGGCAAGCAGCGCAGGTAGTGGAGATTGAGTACATGCCTATCCAATTTTAAGTACCGCAAACCACTTGGGTATAATAATACAATAACAGAAAGCAGAACAAACCCAGTGTTTATTTGGTAGCGTTAAAACACCATCAACTTAATTTTATTATCCAAAGTACAATATTTTAACGAACACATGTTTACAACTCATGAATTACAAAAATGTGATGTTTGTCGATACAGAGGAAACATCAATAATTGCAATAATGTTGAATTAAATAATCATAACTACAAAATGTTAAAATCTGGATAGCAAAGTAGTTTTTAATCAAATTTTTATAAAACATACTTACCACGAGTAGCCGGTTTTAAATCTAGAGCTCTTCCACTTAAACACAAATTAATTAATTTTAAATGTTTTTGTTTTATTTTTAAATTGTTCTGAAAGGAACTCTAACAGACTAATATTTCAAATATAGAGTACAATTTGATTAACTTTTTAATTTATAATTTGTGTATGTAGTAATCAATTTCATTTTAAGGCAATAATTGTTGAATAAGGCTGTAACAATTTGGCAGTAGTTGAGTGGGATTGCACTCGACGCAAAGTTGGATTTGATTCCAAATGCGGACTCATGTTCGACCTTGCTGAAGTGTCCAAGGCTAAACAATATTTCCAGTAAACCGTTTATAGTAGAACAAAATACAATAAACATAACATAATATTCATTTAACTCCGCCTAGTTTGGATTAGAAATGATTCAATCTAGCCAGTCCCAAGCCTGGATAAAAAAGGAGAGTTTGAGCGCAAGGTTAGCAACCTAATTTCTGTAAAAAAATTATACTGCTACGGAAAGAATAAGAAGACGCCATTTCGGTAAACAATGGCAAGAAAGTGACAGGGTTGAGTGAAAGCTGAAAAAAAGCTTATTTTTCGATTTGCAGAACCTTCAATGCCAACGAGACTTTGTTATTATTGTTGTTGTTGTTTTGCTGTAATTGTTTTCTTATTGCCCCATGCTTATTTTTAAAACAAAAGAGTTTTGTATAAAAATATAACAATAATATAATATTTACTTTACTAAGTGTAACTATTAACTACATTGTTGCTATAAACTAAAACAATGTTATTAATAAAAGGCGTTAATTATATTGCTGTACGCAAATGAACCTCTTATCTCAACAATAGCAGACAGTTCTGTTAAAATATAATTGGTTTCTTTTATCTTAAAGAGAATAAATTTTGCATGCCAAAAATTTAACTATTTTATTTATTTATTTATTTATATTTTATGTTTGCTACTTCGAATGTTTTACGAGAAACATCTTTCAGCAGTGGACATTTTAGCGAAGCCGAACCTGGGCCCGCATTTTAGTGCCGGTGGTGGGATTCGAACCCATGTCCACCGAGGTCCGAATTCGAGCGCTGTACCGCTAGACCACCCCGGCACAATTTGGATGTTGAATTAAATTAAATTATTGAAATTGTTATTTTTCTACTCCATTGCTGCAGTTTAATTAAATAGCGTTTTCTTTGTGTTTTTTTTAGTTTGTTTTTAAAAATTCCAGCTTAGTAACTCGGAGCTTTCACATTGCTCAGTTTTTAACACAATCGTCGGCTGTAATGGAATTTCTACAAATTGCCTCTATAACTTTATTATTTCCAATTGAATAACCAAAGAAATTATTTACACCTACGCACTCTGTTGTTACGTAGAATACCATAAACAGTGTAAATTAAAAAGTGTTAGTTCTATGCACAAACACCTTGAACCAACACCTTTAGTTCAAATTAAAAGTATCAAAAAGAATTTAATTCTAAAGTCACTTTGTTAAACCCCCAAAAACTGAAAAACAGTTTTTATAAAGATGTTGTATAATAAAAGCGATAATTATGTTGAGTTACACATAAGCGAACCCCAACTATTATAATCTTTGTAAAATGGATATGGTTATAGGTTCCCCTCTCCACAACTCTCTCACACACACACAGCATGAACACTTTTGTTTAAATCGGCTGATCTAAGGCCAAATTAACAATTATAACAATACTTTTAATTTATTTAAACGAAAAATAATATTAAACCACCGATTTGTAATAAAACCCATTGTTTGGCAAAATTCGCAAACGTTTGCGCTGAAATAACCGCATTGCACACATGTTACTCTATAGATCAATATCAGTTTAAATGCACATTTCATTAACAATAAAATGCCCAAAAAATTGGTATTATAATTAATAGTGCTGTTTCAATGCTTTACAAAAAGCAAGTTTTAGCAAATGGAAATCTTAGCAAATCCAAATGAGGGCCCACAATTAGTGCCGGTGGTCAGGATCAAACCCATGCCCACCCAAATTCGATTCCAACCCAGTGCCACTGGACTTCACCGACATCGCATTTTTGTTTATTTTTCAAACTGAAAATAATAAAAATAATTTAATTCATTTGCACAAAATGGATGCAAAAATCAATTGTTAATAAGCGCTTGAAATCTGAAAGATAGTTTTCGTAAAAATTGTGAAAATGTTATGTCTAATTCAAAGCGTTTCTTGTAATTTACTTTGTACCTTTTATTGTATCTGTATTTGGGCTTAATTAACCTTTACTTGACAAGCTTTATTGTTATTGATTTTTTGTTAAAAAAATCAAGTTATTTATAACAGCCTACCTGTACATCCAAAGGAAAGTCATTCAATTCCAAAGTTTCCAAAAACACACCCTTGATACGTCTGCGTTCCATTAAGTGTACTTCGCCCGCTTCATTGCGCTGAGCTAAAAGCCATTGGGTTTCTTTCGTTTCCGACAAAATATTATCAATATATAGTAACGGATTCCAGTATTGTTCCAAATCTGTCACACCTAACTCCTAAAATAACACAAATTGTATATTTATAAAACATTAATAATTTCTAATTAATTTTTCTCGCCTACAAATAATAGAACAGATTAAGCAGAAATTATATTTACAGTGTTAAATATTATTGATCAATCTTTTATGTGCGAACAGTGTTTTATTTAGCAAAAATAGATATTTGACATTTACATATGTAAAAACTGAATAAAATTATAATTAATTTGAGATTTTTTACGTCCTGCATTAATGTAGACAAGTTTCGTGACCTGAAATAATATTTTTTTTAAATCAATAATTTTATCTTTTGTAAAAAACAAAAAATATTTAGTAACAATAAATCGTTTTTTTTTATTAAAAAGTTGGTTGCTTTTATTCATGCCATATTCAATGATAGTTAATATTTGTCCAATCGGTTTGACGGGGAACATTGTTTGCAGCAGATCACGTGGCGAAGCCGGCGATAGCAGTCGAACCCACACCTATCCCAGTTTGAGGTGAGCATTGCACCACTGTGACACAAAATTAACGAAAGAATTATTTCAAATTTGACAAAAGAACGTATTTAAATACACCACGTGTGGCTGTGCATAGCTGAGTTCATTTATTAGAGTCTAATTTATTGAATATGAATACTCAGTATCCCAGTGGTTATTTTATTATTATTATTATTATTATTATTATTAATAATATTATTATTATTAATAATATAATTACTATTACTACTATTATTATTGTTATTATTAGCACTACTAACACTATTCTTCTTCTTCTTATTATTAATAATAATAATAATGTTACTTATAATATCAGAACTATTACTATTATTATTGTTATTATTATTATTACTATTATTCTAACTTTTACTATTTTTATTGCTATTATTACTATTATTAACATTATCACTATTATTATTATAATTGTTATTATTATTTTATCTGTTATTATTATTATTATCTCTATTATTATGTTTACTACTTCTTTTGTTATTATCATTTTATAATTTTTTACTACATTTTGATTGGTTTCTCAAAAAGTAATTTGATTTGTCCTCAAAATTGTCATTATCTGTCAAGTTTGAAAAATAAAAAGGTCAGATTGAAATATGTTTAATAAAAACAATAAATGCAATTTATGTTTCGTTATAAATCTTATCAAGACATTAATGTATTTTTAAGGTAAAAAAATTAATTAAAATAAGATAAAATAATTTTTTAAGTTACCAGATATATTCAATTTCATTTTTAAAAGCCTTTCTTATATAATATAATAATGGCTATAATTTATTAAAAAAAATAGGTATTTTAACTGCTAAAATCAAACATCAGTACTGGATTATAACATTGCTGAATATTACTTTAAAATTTTGTGCACAAAACATTTTAACATTTTAAAGAGGCTTTAGACAGGTAGTGCTACTTGAATGCGTTATACCATGATTTATATGGTACAATGTTCTAGGAGAAAGAACCATTCACGTATTAAACCGGTGGCAACGTACAACATTGGACGAAGGTGGACATTTAAAATTGATGAAATTAACAGACTCAGTTTCAACCACCCGTAGCTCAGTGGTTAAAGGCCTGACATCAGATAAGACGTCGTTTCAAGTTTGTGTATAAAACTTTAAAAGTATGCACTGCTGATGATTCCAAATAAGAATGAAACAACTAAACAGTGCTCGTGGTTAAATAAAACCAAGTGTACTTATTATTCCAGCAAACAAACAATTGTAACTCTCCATAAAACCATTATTAAACTACCAACCTATTATTTTTTAACAATAGAGTGTATTTTTGTAAATGGCTTTCCATTTTTACCTTATAATGTATGTTTTTATCATGCTTCTTCGTACCTGAGTGGTCAGAAATACATGGCTCCACTTGGACCTAAGTGGGCACGAGATTGAATCCCTCCACTGGTACTAAAAGTGGGCCCACATTTGACTTTGCTATTAATGTCCACTGCTAAAAGATATTTTCCGTAAAACATTCAAAATAATAAAAATAAAATAAATAAATATATAAAACAAAAAACATGGATTGCAAGGTAAAATTTCTTTTGCAAAATTGTTCCCACTATCAGTGACAATGCTTGGTGTAATAATTCCGTTTAAGAGGTTGTAAAGGTTTTGACAAAAAGCTCAAAAACCATCATGTTTTTTATAACTACACCGTCAGTAATTATTTATTTATTTTACTTCTTTTCACTTTAAAGAAACAGAATCGTTTTCATAAATTGTACTTTTAAAGCTTGACATTAAACATGTATTTAATTTTGTTACTGAAATGGTGACGTATATTTATCTGTTTTTTTTGCTGTAGTTTACTCAAACAACGGGTTCTCCGTCTTTCTTTAGCATTATTGTTTTTACAGGTTGCTAACTCTGAGCTCTAACCTGCCTCCTTTCTCAACTGCACTTGGGACGAGTTACGGTTGATAATTGTAAATTATAACGAACCAAACCAACTTTAAAACAAAATTGTATTTGATGCACAACTTTAAACAATGTTTATTCAAAATATGTTGTGCGATTAATTTGGCATGCATAAATATATGGTGCTGTTTTGCATATTATTTAAAAAAAATTAATTCTTGTTTTGACAAATTAAACGTAAATTTTACAGATTGCTAATTGTGTGTCCTAAAACCTCCACTTTTATCAACCGGATTTGGGATCGATTTTCAGTGACTGTGTAACAATATTGTTGAAAAGGTTCTAGCGGTGCATTGCTTAACACGAACTTGGGTGGAAATCTGTTTGATTCCCACCACCGGCAACAAATGCGTTCGGTTTTCCTAAAATGTCCACTGCTAAAAGATGTTTTTTGTAAAACATTTAAATTTAATAAAAAATAAAAAAACATTATGTTGCTTATGTCCACACTGATAGTAACTATTTATTTTTTGCGAATAATATGTTTTGATAAATATTATTAAATTATTATTTCAGGCATATATTAATAAGTGTTAGATATGTTTATAATAATTAGCAATTGTTTAATCATAGTGGGTCAATTTTCGATTTGGCTTCTTTTCCGACTATATATATATATATATATATATATATATATATATATATATATACAATTAAAACAATGTATCTTAAATGTCAATTGAATCATAATTAAATATGAAACAAAATAATCAACATCAAAATACGTCAAAAATTAGATAAAATACAAAATATGTGCAATTTTTTCTTACTAAATGGTTTCGTGCATTATTATTATTATTATTATTGTACTACTTTGAATGTTTAACTGAAAAAATGCCTTTCAGCAGTGGACATTTTAGCGAAGACAAACGCGGACGCCTGCATTTAGTGTCGGTGGTGCACCACAAAAACTTAAGTAGCTGCTCTTTTTGCTACTTGTTCAAATTAAATGATTTTATTGTTAATAAAGTTTTATGTATTTATATGTTTAACATAATCAATTGTAGGTTCACAAATGTAATTGAATTAGAAATATGATGTTTTCTATGGAACATAGGGCATTAGTTTTTAGAGAACTTGTTTTGCATTTCTGCTTAAAAACATCTTTGTTCATTAAAATACAACATGTGTTGCTTAGAACATCTGATATAATTTGCCGGCGTGGTCTAGCGGTACAGCGCTCGATTTGGACCGCGATGGGCATGGATTTAAATCCCACTATCGGCACTTAATGCGGACCCACGTTTGGCTTAGCCAAAATGCCCACTGCTAAAAGATGTTTTGTGTAAAACATTTAAATGAGTAAAAGTAAATAAATAATATATATATATATATACCTGTTAGATTTTCAAATGTTAATTTTTTAAAATAATGTTTTATTTATTATACAGAATGCCAAAAATTCAACAATTTTTTATAAAACAAGACTTAATTATTTTCGATTTATAAAACAACCAGTTATCTTTCAGAATCAGATGTTTTAAAGATAGTCAACAAATGCTCACTTTTCTCAAGCGTTATAATGAGTTAATTTTGGCAATTCATTTCATTCACTTATTTAGTTGGTAACGTAATCACCTTTCTTTTATTTCTAAAGTTGTACGGTCAACTTCAATGGTTTAATATACAAAACAAACGTATAATAATAATAATAATAATAATAATAATAATAATAATAATAATAATAATAATAATAATAATAATAATAATAACAAAGTTTCTTGGCTAACAGGCGACATCCTTTTAATGGTACCACTGTTTATAAAAATTGACAGAGTCTCATTTTTTTAACCCAAATGCTACATATGGTATACATTGATCTTTTAGCTACCTAGGCTGTATGCTTGCACTTATCTGCAAAGCTGAAATTACTTTGTCACTCTCTCCGGTTACTGCACAATTTTTAAAATGAATATATTGATACAATATTTAAAGTACATTAAAAACTAAAATTGGATTAAAAGAAATTATAAACAGTT
The DNA here is from genome assembly GCA_025895645.1 of Cardicola forsteri. Classification (NCBI taxonomy): domain Eukaryota; kingdom Metazoa; phylum Platyhelminthes; class Trematoda; order Strigeidida; family Aporocotylidae; genus Cardicola; species Cardicola forsteri. Next base: position 100,366 of record JAKXYG010000518.1, on the reverse strand, counting down.
TTGAAATCAATAAAATTGGTAAATATTTATTTTTTATCATTTCAAAACAAAAATAAAACGTTTCACAAATTTCGACTTACCTCTGCGGATTTGCAATCCAGTTTGGGTTCCCGCCATTTTGCTTGTAAAAAAGCATCGGCGTAATACAATTCTTTCAATGTATCGATTTCACTAATCTTTAAAAATACAACTCGCACTTCTACAGCGACCTGAAAAATTAAGAAAATATTTGAAAATGCAAATCGTTTAATGTTTTGTTGCGGATAGTACCACATTGAAAAACATAATTAATAATAATGTACATTTGTTAATTAATTTTGATATCTGAATAAATATTTTTTTGGGGGTCGAATCTGTGCTCACTGAAGTTTGAGTAGAGAGTTGTACAGTTAAATCATCGCGGTAGACACACCGTAGTTCATTGCACCTTCGAATTGACATGTACCAACGATTATTATCACTAAATATCTTTCTAGAAGAATTAGTATTATTATTGAAGCATATCTAACTTACCATTACAAATTTAAATCTTAGAAAATTAATTTTATTCTGCATTAAATCTTTGTTAACGTTGATTAAATAATACAGAAAAACGCAATGAAAAATGCTTTACGTTATTAATCAATTAATATACGAAATGAATCTGGTTAATACTTTGAATAAGTATAGCATACAAAAATAAATTGTAATGCTTTGTCCTGACTTTTATTATTAAACTATTTTCCTTAATTAACGTTAAAATGTTTATATTTATAATTAGTATATCTTATCCTTTATAATTCCGCCTAGTTTGAATCAGAAATTATTGAATCTAGCAGTCCCAAGTCTGGATAAAGGAGGAGGGTTCGAGCGCAAGGTTAGCAACGTGGCCTCTGTAAAAAATTCATACTGCTACGGAAACAATCAAGAGGACGCCATTCCGGCAAACAACGGCAAAGAAGTAATCGTATGTATCTGGATGATAGAGTTACACAGATGACAGGGTTGAGTGAAAACCGAAAGGAAGGTTAATCTTTAATTTCTCATGTTCTCTTTGAATTACAAGACTTTGATGTTAATTTTTGCTGTAATTGTTATCTTATTGCCCCATGCTTTTTTTAAAGCAAAGGGTTTTGTAATAATAATAATATCCTTTATATATACATACAATCTTTCATTATATTTAATTAATTATTTTTCATCATAATCAATTAATTCTTTTAAAATATTCTTAAAGCCTACAAAGGTTGGTTGCAAGCATTAATAATAATCATTCCTACAGCAATATATAGAAGCAAAACGTGAAAGTAAACAAACAGAATTAATAAGATAATTGATAATTTTTATTGCCGGTGTTTAATAAGTATTTTAAATATTACTTGGCGCGATCATATTTAAAACAATAAGCTGACTCTTTTACACTATATGACATTGTTACAATTAAATAAAGAAAATTACTTAATCAAATGTTACCATAAAAGAAACGTTGGGGGTAGACTACAGACAATATGGACCATTAGGAAAAATTTAATTGAAATTAATGTTTCTTAAAATTAAACAAAAATTTTGGCAGATTTTTGAACATATGGAATCATTTTGTTGCCCCATGTTTTTTTAATCATGAGACTTTGTTGTTGTTTTTCTTATAACTGTTATCTTGTTGCTTCATGCTTATTTTAAAACAAAAGTGTTTTGAAATAATAAAAATATTTGTTTGCGTAGATGACTGCTATTTAATTTGTGTTATTTTAAAAATAAATTATAATCTCACTTGTCTAAATTACACAAAACTTTGTAATTAAAAACGTATAATTAAGATGATAATTACATTATTAATAATAATTTTTTACATTGTTCGTTTTATACAATTTGATGAGTTATTTTTGACGTAAATACAAAGTTTAGTAAAGATTAATTTTTCTCATTCAACAATATATTCTTTGAGAACATAATAAAATTAAGCACGCTAATTAATAACACATTTACCGTTATAAAATTATGCAACTAGGTTTATATAGGAGATGAGTTGAAATATAATTTGTTATTGACAATAATTATTGTCAAATTAATATAAAATGAAGCTTACAATGTTTTATATTATTCATTATCATTTCTAATTTTTTAAATAAACCGCTTGAATATAAAGGTACACTGTCCCTTCAATCGATATTCAGTTATTGTTTAAAAACGCGTTCATGACCAGAATTAAAATTTTTTATAATTACTAGAAACATTATTGCATTTTTCATTTCGTTGTTGTTTTTTGTGAGTAACATTTCCAGTAAGTAGATTTGAACTTATGCCTATTTAGTTTTAACAATCGAATAATCTACCAAACTTTGCAAGCCACAGTTAAAATAACTACAGTTTTGTGTTAAATGCATCTAATATGACTGTGTTGTTTTTAAATAAATAAATGGCATAATTTTAAAGACTATTGTTGCTTAGAAATTGTGAAACCAAATAACAGCTACTGAGTTATTGGTGGAGTACTTCGGTGATAATACGCTGGATTCAAACTTGGATAAATATAGGCTTACATTATGTGTCCCGTGATTGAAAAATGCTTTTAGACAAACATCTAAATAATTTTTTTAAAATCAAATAAATAAATGTAGAATAAACGCCAGTAAGTTTTTGTACAACTTCCCAGTCAAATATATTGATAAAATTGCAATTGCCACAAATTGATTAATGTAGGTGGCAGTGTTACCTTTGCAAAACAGACAAAACCAACAAAGTAACTTACTAATTGCAATAAAAAAACTATCATCAATTTATGTTGGTAGACATAAACAAAATAATTTTTTCCAAAATAGAATTAACATTAATTATTTTACAAAAAATAGTATCAGTTAGTTAGTTAAAAATGTCTCGAATTTTTGTTTCAAACGCCTGAAATTATATTCCATTTAAGTCAAACACACACACACATTACAAGATAAAAATTTTATTGATTTGCAAAAATTTCATTTTAGAAATTTACCAAAATTTATTTTTAACTAATCGATAAACCCCATTACCCATTTTTTGTTTTCGAACAAAACATAACTGTTTATACATTAATCACGAATCTGGATACATACACTGTTACAAGTCATTTTACAATATATCATCAATTAACAAATCGAAATTACATGACTTGATGTATACCAAAGCAATGGTTAATATGCAATAAGAGGTTAAAAATGCTTGTAACCTGTTTTAAAAGACAATATACTTCACTAAAATACATAATGTCATTGTAAGTGCGAAGCATGTTTACAAACGGTAGCGTAGTGAATCCTCTTTAAATTCAAATTACGTCCCAAATATCAAATACATTTCTTCAATAGTAATGCAACCTGCACGTAGTTTTAAACACTACACCTGTATAAACAATTGGGTTGTTCCATTTTCAATTATGTTCGCAAATAGAATGCATATTGTTTTGACGGGAATTAAGTTTTGAAAGCCTGAGGTCAAATCACTCCAAGATCAACTGTGTTCTTTTCAATCGATAAAAATATTTAACAAGACATGATAAAAAACATTTGGCTTTGATTATTAAAATGTTTTTATCAACAACAACTGTTGATTGAAATTTTTATTTTTGCAGTGCAAGTGTAAATGTTATTTATGAACAAATCAAATTTTATTTAGTCAAATTGTTGCATTAATGTTCAATTTAAAATATTTTTCGCTTTATGTGTTCGACTTTAAAAATCGCTTCAATTGTATACTGTTTGTAAAAATGCAATTTTGTTTATCTTTCCTTGCTTAGTGCGTTTTTAAATAAATATAAGACAGTTTTAAGCCGTTCCATGTGATTTTTATTTTTTGAATTTGTACTTATCAGCTCCATTGTTTTTTGACAAATAATTTATTTTTCAGCATTTGGTTACTAATATTAACTTATTTATTTACTAATTTGAATGTTTTACGGAAAATATCTATCAGCAAAGCCAAATGTGGGCCCGCATTTAGTGCCGGTGATGGGAACTGAACCCAGATCCAAATCAAGTGCTGTACCGCTAAATCACCCCGGCACTATTTATGCGTTTAAAATAACAATATTTAAAGTAGTAACAATGAAATAAATGTTTGTCACCAAGTGAAGATTGAACAAACCCTTCAGTTTATTCGTGTTGTTAGGGCTACCCAGTTTCAATTTTAACTTTTAACCTATCTCGCCACTGCCGTTTAAACTTCTTTTTTACCAGTTTAATCGTTTAACAGGAAACATCTTTTTCCGCAGTGGACATGTAAACTAAGCCCAACATTGACCCACATTTAGTGACAATAATAGAGGAACAAATCCATGTCTGTATTGCTGGTCCAACCCCGCACTTCTTAACTTTCCACTAGATTAAAATTCATCAAATTTATTTATATGAATTCGAATTTGTATGCGCAAAAACAAATTTTAGCTTTTCAACACTTAAGCATGTATCTATTTGTCAATACATGTCAATAGTAATTTGTATCAACGTTTGTTTTTTATGTAAAACAAAATTAACGGCATAACATTTCCATGTTTACCAATTTTTACACGGGCACATGGCCGTGTTTGAACAAAATACAGTAACATGTGCAAATATTATTTGTATTATTAATGTGATAAAAAATTGTTGTTCTGAAAGTCATTTGGCATCTGTTGCTATTGTGTTACCCAGTTGAATATTTATTATTGTTGCTGTTTTATTGAAAGTGAAATGTATGTGTACACGTTATCAATAATAATGATATTTCCCAAATGTGCAATGCAAAGAGTTGTGTATCAATTATTGGCTAAAATAAAATTACACAATTAAAACCAATATGATATCAACGCCTGCCCATGCATTGATATAGTCATTAGTTCAATATTTCTGTGTTTGTAAAATATTTCTATTGTAGATGTATTTGATTATTCCAATATTCCAAAACCACGGATGACTTTGAATAGTGATTGAACATTAAGTTTTTATTTTATTTATTTATTCATTTTTACTGCTTTGAATGTTTTACAAGAAAAATCTTTCAGCAGTAGACATTTTAGCGAAGCCGAACGGGGACCTGCATTTAGTGCCAGTGGTGAGATCCCATCAAGGTCTAATTCGAGCGCTGTACCTCTAAATCATCCTAACACATGTAGTCATAATTATAATCATAATAATACAGAATTCCAGTTATTCTATTGTGTAATTATTCCTTAATTTTTATTGTTTTAATTTAGAATACGCCGTATAGAGCTACGCTAAATTTGGAATACCTGTAGTAAGTTTGATTTATGAAAATATATTTTAAAAATTTTAACTATCCCATTTGTAACATATTTCAGTCACAACCACTTAATCAGTCAACATTGATTATTGTAATTATCGATTTTTCCTTTAAACATTTTTGTGATTTGCGAATTGGTTATTTTAATACTGTATAATTAAATTAAATAGACAATTTTTAACGTGACTGAAAAAACGCGTGTCTTGGCTTGCGTTACTTTCTGCTATCATAATTTAAGTGGGCAAATAACTGAAAACTAAGTATAGCTCATTGATAAGCGTAGATTCGATCGCCATACAATATTCGAATATTCGTCAAGTTCAAACTTTACCAGTATTATTCAAATTGTTACTAACTCCGTTTTTATTTATAATAAATTTAAAGTTTGTTTTAAACATTTTTACAAGAAACACAATTTACCAAATAAGCATATAACTTGACAGTTAAAACTAACGGCTGTTATATTATTGAAGTATAATTTTATTTAAATATATGACCACATTGATTATAGTCGCTTTTTTGTAAACTGTAAGTAACAAAACATATAAAATTCTATATTTAATTTTGTTCCCATTATTTAAATTATTACTTTTTTATAATTTCGCTAATTTCTTTATTTATTTATTTTTATTAATGGTATTAAAGTATTTTTTCGCTGACTTTATCTCTAATGAAATATCAAAGCTTAATGTTGTTACCAACTTTAATTTAAATAATAAATAATTTTTTTTACAAGATATAAAAAATATTGTTTTAAAATATTTTAGACTTTTATTTGAAAAATAAATTAATTAATAGCAGGTTTAGAATGTGTATGATGACATTTCCAAATTTTAAAAACTTTGTTACATTCCCATGACAACGATGTGACATTAATTTGCAGTCTTGTGCAATAAAAACAATTGAAACACATTGAATTTTCAAAAAATAAATAACTTTTATTCTAAACTTGTTAGCCATTTTTACTGATATTTGTTAAATGTTCCTTAAGAAAATACAGCAAATTTGAATCAATAAAAATATTTATACTACAAGTAATTAGACAATGATAAATAATAAAATACAACCTCGATCTTATTAATTTTAATTTAGATACACTTATTTATTTATTATTTATTTCAAAACCCTTTTGCTCTGAATTGTTCTACATGATTGTATATTACATTTTTGAGGTACTAATGATCCTGAGGATATGAGTAATGATTATAATCTTAATTTTTAAGGTAGGTAATCATCCTGTCGGTTTCGCTTCCGCGTGGTGCATTCTGGACTAGGTGTCTATAAGCCTCTAGAATAATAACATCAGGGACCTAGTGCACAGCGGTAAAACTGGGCTTCCACCTGAGCGGGTGGGTTTAATAATACATTCAGGGTACTTAAAAAGCATCTCGAGTTATATGTATATTATATGTAGCTTCAGGGCTAACGGAAATAACCCTGATAAAAAATTAAACGGTTTCGTTAATTTTTGCAAACAGGGGCGCCGTCACACCGATGCCGCTTATTAACCAAAAAACTTTAATCGTTTTATATACTGTACAAATATAGAATGAGAATAAGTATATTAAATTATTGACTTTACAAATTGTGCATATCAGAAATTTAAATTCTATTTAAATTTCGATAAACCCCGTCACTATTTGTCGTAATGTAATGAATTGATATCCTCTTGTTGTTTCTATAGAAATATTTTTATATGGGCCAGAATGCAAAGATTAAGCTAAATAAAACGTTCCTTTTTTCTCATCCAGAAACATGTTTTCTAGATTAACAAAAAATAATTATAATCTCATTGATGCAGTCATATTTAGAATTTGGTAATATGGAATGTTTTCAAATACAGTAGCAAGTTTATTGATTGAAGAACAAACAATTTATAAAACTTGTACAAAAATGTAATTTAATGTTACTTAATTGTAGAAGTAACTATCAACACTTTGATTGAAAAAAATGCGAGAATATTTCTGTTTATTTATTTTTATTTTACATTTATTACTTTGAATATTTTACGAAAAACATCTTTTAGCAGTGGACATTTTAGCGAAGCCGAACGTGGGCGGTGGGATTCGAACCCATGCCAACCGAGGTCTAAATCGAGCGCTGTACCGCTAAATCACCCCAGCAATAAAAAGTAATTGTTGATTGTAATTAATTGCGGTTTAATTTATTGTAGAATATTTCTGCTATTTACAAAACCCATTGTAAATAAATTACTAAATAATAAAATTGAATTTAAGCAGCTAAGTTGCCAAGTAAAGATGAAAAGCAGAATTTAAAAATATTCTAGTAAAAAACACTAAGTGGTTGATATTGCAAAATAAATAATATACGTGACAAACGTTAAAATATTGTTTTAAATCACGCCAAAAATATAATTTTTAATATTGGTTACACAATAATAAATAAAACTTTTACAAGTTTATTATTTTTTTATAAAATCAAAACAAGAATACTATTTTTTCTATATGTGAATGTCGTTACAATGTAATTTATTAATTTATATACATTTTTAAAATTTTCAAAAATTGCGATACTAATTATCCTGAGGATTTGAGTAATGCTTCTAAAGTCACCATTTTCAATGATGGTGGTATTTCTAATTATTTATCCTCCACATGGTACATTCTGAACCAAGAGATTCTAGGCATTTATACTAATAACAGCAGGATCTGAGTTCACAGCGGTATAACTGGGCTTCCACTATGGCGGGTGGGTGCGAGCATACACCTATGTTTGTTACGTTCATCATTGAGGAAAATAATAAAGAGGTGACCATATCACTAACCAAAATGAATGATATTCAAATATTATATTGAAAATTGTAACAATTGAAATTAGCATAAAAATCAAATGAAGAGGTAACTTTATAACCACCCAAAATAAAATATTTTTTTTCAAAATGGTCTAAAAATACGTAATTATTTTTTAATATTATTATTATTATATTTTTTAAAAATTCAATAAAATCTACAGTATTTTGTTATTAAATAATTTAAAAAGTGTAAATACAACATAATTTATTAATTACTAGGTTGATAATCAAATCGACCTTGAAATTGTTTTAACACATAGATTTTCCTGCACACATATTTTTCAAACAGGTCATCGGCAATTCCATTCCCATCAAAATCCATGAACAAACTGTTGTTGCACAATCGGTACAAGCTTTGAAAAGTGCAAAAAATACGTAAATTTCAGCACAGAAGAAAGCGATTATGAAAGAAGGAAGGAAACAGATAAGCCACAAGATTCCCCAGCAAATATCGGGACATTTGCAAGCCATTCTTTTGAAAATGCAATGATAATAATTGTAGTAATTGTAGATTTTTGTTTCACACAACCATATATATTTATATGCATAACGTGTGTACTTTACAGTTAAAATTATATCAAACACAAAAGCAGTTTGAATTCTCAAAGCAATTTTGCAATCTGTAACAATATTTAATTAGCTATAAATTAAGGTTATGCAAATATCACACCATTTATCGGACGATTATCTGATGATTTAAATTATGTGTTGTCACACTTATTCTATCGTATATTTACTAATATTGAGTCAAAATTCATTTTTATCATATGATCAAATTATATTATTTACAAACAAGCAATGGTACTCAATAAATAAAGAAATTTGTAAAAAAATTTAAGGTGAGTGTTTTACACGTATTTTTCATTTTTCATTTTTATTTTTATTTTTATTACATTTAACAGCAGACATTATAATGAAGCCTAATGTGGGCCAGCCCTCAGTACAGGTGATAGGGATCGAACCCAGGTTTGAATAGAATGCAATTGTGTTGTCAGTGAATTGATTTAAGTTGCATTTCTATTATTACTTTTTAAATTTTTTAAGTTTTTGTCTAGTATTTTACACGTAAAGCTAACCGCGCAAACGCAATACAGCTGATAAGTTGTAAACTAATAACAGCAGAGGCACAACGGTATAACTGGGCATTTACTAGAGTTCCCCTCAGTAAATAAGTGCTAGCATATACTCAAGGTGCTTTAAAGGTATCTCAAGGTTTCCATTTACCATTTGTAACCGGTTAGGCTTGTGGATTTGTTAACCGGCGTCAACCCATAATTCTCCCGAAGATTGCCTAGTCAATTCTTGTAAACATTGGCGTCTTCGCAATAAACTGATCCTTCAACCAAAAAACTTCATTTATTCCTCCAAGTTTAATTTATATCCAACAGCGGTTTTGTATAGAAATTTGAAATGCTATGCAAACTAACAAAGAGATAGCTGTTGCATTATATTTGTTTTAGTGTAAATCCAAAATGCGCTTCATAAAATACGCGTAATTATAAAAATCACTAAAATATTAGACAAATATAAAATGCAACGATATCGAATTCGGTAGATCTCTAAACGCTGAACCTGCGGTCAATTGCTATATCTAACATTAAATACTGTTTCTTGTTTGGGTTCACCAATAGTTTATAGTTGGTGAAATGTAGAAATGGAAAAATGTAACAAAGGATAGTATGGAGATTTTATTACTAATATTAAATAATAAATCTATCAATGACTACATTTATTTATTTTTTACTACTTTAAACGTTTGGCGGAAAATATCATTCAACTGTGGACATTTTAGAGAAACCGAACCTGGTTCCCCATATCCGCCAGGTTCAAGTCGAGCGCTGTACATCTAGATATATTGCAAAGCGTATTGAAAACGGCTGTAGTTATATTTTTGCTCTAATTGTACATTTATACGAATTTGTCTAGTCTAAAACTCGTTAGTATTGAATTAAGGAAAAGTTGTACATTTTAATTCTATTCAATTTCATAATATAATATTGTGAACAATAATTATTTTGAAGATTAATATTTGCTAATTAAGATGGTGGAACAATCGACAGATGTACAAATCAAAACCCATGTTTTAATTATTACAATTTGGACGTTGTATGGAAAACATTTGTTAACAAATGAACATTGTGCAAATCCAAACGAGGTTATCATTGAATGCGGATAAAGGGAATCAAAGTGGTGTTGTAATGCAGTAGCTCAATGACACCTGTTTTTAAGCCATATATACACCAAATAATAACTATAAAAAAGTTGGTTTGATCGTGTAAAGGTACACACAAGAGGAAAGAATGGCGCTGCCAATAAACCGAATAAAAAACGCTGACGTGAGGCAGCAAGCCCTTATACGAGAAAACAATTGCTTTGAATGTTCGGCGGGAAACAATTGTCGGACGGTTGGTATTCAGTTGCGGCGTCGAAACCGAAGATTATTCAACTTTAAGTCAGCCTGTTAGCCACATAACTGGACAAAAAGATAGTTTGAATTAATAATAAAGAATAAGAATTGGCAACCAGTGTTATGCTATTATTTAAAATATCAACAGAAAAGTAATCTACAATAATTCAAAATGTATCTTGTAAACGCAATAAATTTACAAAAAAAAACAATTAGACTTTTAAAACAAATTTGTCTTTTCAAAAAAAATAATATAAAAATGTTAAAAAATACTGACATTTATATACTGTCAAATGTTAGTGACACAGATAGAAAAATTGCAAAAACATTATTTATTTTGATTATTGTGTAATACATAATTTTTGGTTCAATTATTATTGTACGTTTTATGTAACATTTTTTCACAAAAGTTGTGCATTAAACTATGTTAAACAAATTTAAAAAAGAAATATAAATTATAATTGATAATGTTTTTTATTGAGAAAAATCGTGTTAGTTTTAATCGAAATAATTTTTTTTTTAAACGGAGTAAATAAAAATGTCAAAATGAAATTTTGTTTAATAAATTGCATTTTATTTAGTGCTAAAACCATTGGTATTTATATCAAACAAAATATGTTTAAAAAATAGTAATAAATATGAACAAACCCACATTATATTACCAGTTATAACAATGGCAGAAGTAAAATTTATTAAAACGTTAATTATAAAAACAAACCTTAAATTTTTAATTGTTTGCAAATGCGGGTTCTATTTTAAACAAGCATTAATTAATTCATTAATTTAATAAAAATAGCTTAAACGGTTAACACATTCAAAAATAGAATTATAACTATAAATATTATGATTGTTTAAAGTAGCCAATGCAAGCATTAGGTAAAAATAAGCTAAGAAAGAAAAAACAGCTCTAGAGTTCTCCTAGATGGCTCAAATCAATTAGATGTTCTGCTTAAAACAACAACAATATAAAATATATAAGTAACACAACTGAACCGGGCCATATAGGTTATTAAACCCGTGTAGTATGCCAAGATTTATATGATAAAAACTACTTGCTTGTTAGCAGTAATAACGTACAGCATTTGATGCCACTGGGCAATTAGAATTGATCAAATATGCAAAATAAGTCTCAATCACATGTACCTTGATAGCTAAAACTGCTGTTTAAATCTCGAGAAGGCGTAGATTCAAGTTCGTATAAAACTTGAAAAGTATGCGCTGTTTATATTTCCAAGCAAATATGAAACAACTGTACGGTAATGTGCATTTAAACCGAAAACGTTTTTTTCCGGTAAAACTGACAATTAATTAATTAACAATTTGTAAAGACTCTTAAATTATAATAAAAATCGTTCTTATTTGACACAACGTTAACTTTATCTATAATTAAGTGATACATGATGTATTAATAGAAACAGATTATTTTGTTGCATAGAATTCAGCTTAAAACCACAAATCACGCAATTGTAAAAATAGTGACAAAATTATAGAAATCAAAACATGAAATCTACCCAAATTACATTAACAGTTATAATATTGACAGTAGCAAAAATTATGATGATGATGATGATTATTATTATTATTATTATTATTATTAGTATTAGTATTAGTATTATTATTATTATTATTATTATTTGAGAAAATACATTTTGTATCTGAAGTAACTCAAGTATTAATATTATATTTGGGTGGATACAAGTATGTCTTTCATTACCGGTTCTACAAACGGGCATTTATTTACATAGATCAAACGATAGTAAGTAATGCTTAATTTAAATTAACAGATGAACATAGATAGGTTACTTGATACAAAAATACATTTAATGTTCAATAATACATTAATAATTAAATGAACGGTTTTATTTTGTCTATTTACAAATAATTGCTACATTAATGAAAATAACAATAATATTAATGCATTCGTATTAGTATTTTAACAATGCATTATAATTACGTTTATCATACCACATAAGCAAAAGACTAGTATCAATAATTTATAATAATAATTATTAATATTGTTACAAAACCCTTTTGCTTTCAAAATAAGTATGTGGTAATAAGATAACAATTACAGCAAAAAACAACAACAAAGTCCCATAATTCAAAACAAACATGAAACAACAAAATTTTGCCATCTTTAATATTGATAATAATAATAATAATAATAATAATAATAATAATAATAATAATAATAATAATAATAATAATAATAATAATAATAATAATAATAATAATAATAATAATAATAAATAATAATAATAATAATAATAATAATAATAATAACAATAATAATAATAATAATAATAATAATAATAATAAATAATAATAATAATAATAATAATAATAATAATAATAATAATAATAATAATAATAATAATAACAATAATAATAATAACAATTGTGTAATTTTAACTGTATTTTTAAAATGGCAACTAAGTGAAATTATGGAAAATATAACAAAATTGTTTTACATTGAACAACTTGTACGACAAGAATGGATAATTTTTTTGGTTATTCTTTATGAAAATCAGTTAATAAATGTTTTAAAATTAGATTATACTGAAGACCTTTTATTATTGTAAACGCTAGAAATTGTAAATTTTATGATGGTTAATGAAACAATAAATGTTGGAACAAATTTGGTTTATAAACATCGATTGAGAACAACATCTCCAAGTTATAGCCGATTAATTTTAATTTTTTTATTTTTTATGTTTGCTACTTTGCATCTTTTACAAGAAACATCTTTCAGCAGTCGACATGTTAGCAAAGCCGAACGTGGGCCCGCATTTTAGTGCCGGTAATGGGATTCGAACCCCGATGCCCACCGAGGTCCGAATTCGAGCGTTGTACCGCTAGACCGCTAGATTAATAATTAACATAATTATTAATTTTACCTTCAAATGAACATGTATAACATTTTGTAGTTTATGAATTCTATTTACATGTGTTTTTTAGCTTGTGTGATGATATTAAATTGATTATGTTTTAACTCCGTTTGAGGTAGATCACAAATAAATCAATCTAGTCAAATCCAATTCTTGATAAAGAATTAGGGTTTGAGATCAAAGTTAGCCACCTTGACCCTGTAAAATACCTATATTGCGACATTTCAGCAAACAACGACCAGATAACAGGGTTTAGTGAAAGCCATAAAAAGATGAATTTTCGATTAAAAAACCATTAAATTATACGTTTACCACCCGAAAAACTTAGTGGAAACGGTTTCAAAATGGACAATTACAGTAAACAATGTATGTCATTCTGATTAATTTTTATTATATTGTTGTATTTAAAATAAATTATTGTATATATTTAAAGTAACAAACATTATAAAAATTTTATTCATGCGCTACATTTTAAAAAAATGTATGATCTTGATACATACGCTAGTAATGCGATGCCTATACATTAACTTTTTCTAGTTAAAATGTATTAAATGTTAAAATATGTAATTTATTTACATAAATAATTATTTAAAAAATATTTTAATTTTATATAATTTTTATTTTTAAAACTAATTTTTAAAACAAAATATCTCCTCACACGTATATATATATATATATATATATATATATACATATATATAAATTTACACTGTATTCTTAAATAATTAGTAATTACTTTATTTTAAAAATATTATAATATAACACTTTTAAAACTATTATTTTTCCGAATCATCATTAAATTATTTTTAATAATTTAAGCTCAAGGTCAATTTTTATTTGCCGTCTCAAAATTTGTAATTATGATAAAAAGGCTTCTTATTTCCGCGCGCTTAATACTTATGGTTAAAGCAGCTTAGCGTGGTTATTTATCTTTCCATGATAATAAATTAGGTCAAAGTTTTTATAAAAGGGGCATAAAAGTTAGAATAATTGCCGAATGCATGAAAATAGATGTGTACAACATTTTGAACAATAGAACAAGCCCCAGATCACCCACAGTTGGAAAAAAACTTTCAACAAGCAAACTAGATGATTCGTTTATCATTATGTAGCCTAAAAAAACACCGAATAATGAATGTAAAACAAATAAAAAATCAATTTTTATATTTATTTGTAAGAATGTGGATAAAATCTGAAAGTTTCATTTTTCAAGCGACTGTTAAGAAACTTCCACTCAGTTGTGCCCATAGATTACAAAGAATGGAGTTTGCCAAAAAGTACAAACATTATCCATCGTCTTTTTGGAGATCGATATACTTCACATATGGTAGATAATAAAACCAACCAAGGAAAAAAGTTCCGAAAGAAGGAGCCAATAAGAGTCAGATAACCTTTTGTGTGAGTGTGTAATTACTCGGCAGTTGAGAACAGGAACGTTTCTCAATCTGTAACCAAATTTGCACGATGACGCAATACAAATCGTATAGTGCTATGTAATTATTGTTTTTTCCACCTTATATACATTTTCAAGGTCACACAATCCTTATTTGATAGAAGAATGCACCAACGTGATTCACACTCACTCACGGAGGTTGACCAATTGAATATTTTAAAATTCCTTTTACCTTGGTTGGTTTTATCATTTACCTCACAGATGAGTATGCAACATCCTATGAGCCATGAACTGAACATTAGGAGGTTATTTATAGTCCAAATTTCCTACTCAACCACACTTGTACTGCAATAAAAGTTGCACATCTTTTATGTACCTTGTTGTTATTTCTACTGTTACATTTATCTTTTTACTTGTTCTAAAGCAAAAAGATTAATAATAATAATAATAATAATAATAATAATAATAATATTAAAAACAATAATATTAATGTTTTAAAGTAACTGAATAAACTCTGGTCTTAGTTTGTTTGCATTCTGTCATTACAATCTGTGTGGGCAAATAACTAACGACTAATGAATTAAATTATTATTGTTGTAATATTTCAAAACAGCCAACTAAAAGTGGTGTTACTTCAAAATAGATTTCTAATTTTGGATTACAAATTAACAATAAACTTTGATTTTAAATTCATATTTACTTTTCAAAATAGTAACGATTATAGTGAATAACGCTTAACATTATTTTTTCAAAAATTGGAATTAAAAAAAAAATTTTAATATTTAAATATACGAACTGTTTACAAATGAATTACTAATTCCAAACAATTAATATTTTTATTCAAAATAAATAATCAATATTTTGTTTGCATTAGCGTTAACTGTAATACATAATTTTTTATCTGTCAACTTATACATTTAAATTGTATCCGTGCTAAACAACCGTGTTTTATTAAAAAAACAAAATCTAATAATACGAAAATAAAAAATTAAATTATTATTGTTTTATTTGTAATACAAATAAGGGACATCTGACAGTCTGATTTTATACATAATGAACCACGGTTAGTCTCTGAAGTGACAGTTTCTACGCAAATAATTACGATTTTGAATTGTATTTTAGCATTTAAATAAAATTATTTTTTGTTATGTCAACATATCTACTAATGAATGAACTGACCCCGTCTAATATTTTTTTACTATTTATTTGTGTTGGGGAAGAAAGGAAAGTATTTTAAATGCCAATTCTAGTTTAGAGCTGTGCCAAAATATGTTCCTTGCAAAACATTTAAGTAATTTGCAACCAAATATAAATAAAAAATTAAAATCGTCAATACAGTATTCGTACTACTGTTGATTTATTTTTATTACTAATAAGAACAATAGGCCTAGACAAAAATATTAGTTTTAAAAAAGTAATACGGTGCCTAAGATGTCGAGGTTGTGCATATGTTGGAGAAGTTTTTATTTTAATTGTCGGCATTTAAGCTGAACCATTGTACATCGAGAACGTGTTTACAGGAATTAACAAAGAGATATTTTTTGGGGGGAATTGGAGGTTGATATTGTTTGACAAATTCACAAACCAAACAGGCTACTTTTGAATACCTTTTAAGCATCTTGGGTATATGCTTACGTCCATTTACCGCAGCCGTAAACTCGTTACACCGCTGTGCACTTTTTATGATTAGCAATTGTTACAATAAATACTGCAAAAATTTATAAAATTATCAATTCTAAATTAATTTGTTATGTCCAATTGTGTTTTTGTAAGAATAAATAATAGAAATTAAAAATAATGCAAAGTACTTAATAGTTGTGCCATATTTACTTAGAAATACCTATATAAAAATGTCGATTTAATAAAAAAAGCATATTTTAAAAACTACTTCTGTATGAAAAAATTACTGAATGCAACATAGGCAATTTATATAATAAATAATCGATTATTAATTTATGTGCTTCAAATCATTAAAAAATGCATTTTAATACTATACGTTTATGTACATACCAAACAAGATGCAATGCTGTTGTTACACCATGACAAAAATTTAAAATCAATTAAAGAAAATTAACTTACGTTAAAAAAATTATTAATTAATTATTTTTTAATATTTAGTCTTTAAATAAATAATTTTGAAAATATTTTTTTAATCAAATGTTTCCATAGAAATAAATAATTTCAAAAACCGATGTTTCATGTGATACTACTATTAAAACATTGCTTTGGTTTTTACTTAAAAATATTGATTTGTTCTTAAATTTAAGTTAAAATACGTTATTTTTATAAAAAATTAAAGTTAAAAATACAGTATATCTTGTTAAACCATTTTAAAAATTACATTAATGCTTTTTAAAATATTTTGGGTATTTTCTTATTTTATTTATTATTTAATATTATATATTGTGTAATGAAACTTAGTTCATTTTTTAAGTTATATGGTTGCTAAAAATGTTTTGGATAATTAACCACATTTTGAAAAGTATGATTTGGCGGGGTTTTGCACATTGGTAGTAATTAAATATGTAACTACCTTTGTGTTAATAAAACCACTAGAAACAATGTGTATAAAGAATGCTAATTAAAGGTAAGAGTGAAATTCTTTACATTAACCAAAATAAGCAGTTTTAATACTTGTAATATTTTAATAAAAACTATTATGCGTTATTTACAAATTAATTTTTTAAATAAGTTGCATATTTAAAATAAAATTTAGTATTAAAAAAATAATCGGTTATAGAAATGGTACACAATTCTTATTTATACAAACAAAAAAATGAAACACTACCATCTATTTTGTGTCAAACAAAAATCAACAAAATCCACACTCACTTTTTCCGATCGCGGAAACTGATAACTGTCATCAGAATGACGTCCTATGTTTGACCTCCTTCCATGCTCGTGTTTTGTACTCGATCCGTACTTGATGCCGTGAGTTTTATGTCTAAGTTGGCTCTTTGTCAATTCTCTATACTCAGCAAAGTCGTCGTCTTTCGTCAGCAATTCTTTCTGAATGTGCCCAATTTCCAATTCCATATTGTGGTTGTTTTTTTCAATCGACAGTCGCAACAATTCCAGCGCCTTGATCAAATAGCGCGTTTTCGACTTGGACAGGTAGAGTTTCGATTTGTTGCGATGTTTGA